>PPLB01003975.1:427-18906 GCA_003706365.1 Citeromyces siamensis
TATCGGATGCACCGTGAAGAATCATCAAAACACCGCCAAAAGATTCCCGAGACTGACGAGGAGAAGTGGCTTTGTGACAGTTTCTGATTGTACAAGACGAGGTGAAATGACTTAAAAGCTAGCCCACATCTCCACCATCAAGTGAGAAAACCTGGAGAGCCTGTTGTCAGGTCCTAGCCCTAACGTATTTAAAGGCTGGACATATAGGCAGAGATCATCAAACAGAAGATCCCCAACCAACCAGGCCGAATACAACCGGGAGTTGAGTAAAGAAAAGAGTAGATTACACAAGTATGGACGATACCGCACAATTTTTGAGGCTCATCCCGAGTTAGAGGAGTACCTTCAAAAACACCAACTTGCACGAACTACTCCCGAACCAGCTAAAACACCACGATACAAGTTAGACACATCCTTCTCCTTGTTTAAACCAAGAGATTCACTGTGCAAGTCTCTTCAAAAAGACGTGGCCACCTAATTGAAGCGCTCTATTCTGCAGCTGCCGATGAGACATCTCTGTTGAACAACATGCCGAAGCCATCAGGCCACAGCGTTTTGCTATTCATAAATTAGCTACGCCTGGTCGACAGAAACCCTGATGAGCAAGACTTGAGGAATCTCAGAATCAAAAACTTTCAAAGCATGTATCAGTTGCAAAGACCAAGCAAGATTTTTCCAAAACAATTTCCAAGATAGTGGGATGAAATACCTGGACGCGTTTCCAGCACAATCAGTCATCCTGGTTCTCGCTCACGGTGCTTTCAGACATTACGCAGTAATCATGGCATGGTTAATCAGTCACACTGGAGAAGAAAACTAGAGTTTACTCTGTACAAACTCTCGAAGGAAATTGGGAGCATCCGCCCCCGATCAAGGTCAAAGTAATTCGAGCGTTCAAATGAACCACACGTGCTACCTTTAATCGAGTATCTATGTCAAATTCCACAAGGTCCACTTATTTAGTACCTGTAGAAGATGAATTCAACAGACACCGTTTAATACACACTTTTGTAGTGTTAAAAAATCTAAGTGAGGAAGTTATCTTAAGAGATTTTCTCTCCAAGGTTCATGCCCACGTAGATTTCTCGGGTGATCTTTCTTCAATTAGCATCTTAAACACTCAAGCACCCATCAACCCGGTAGCCAATAACGTCAAGGCAGCAATAATCGCCAACGCAGAATCACTTGAGCATGCGTCAGATTCCTGAAGCGATCCAAAAAATCTTGATGAAACACCGTGCCCTTTTCACAGCACTCAATACCTTATCCCCACAAAGACCCACTGATTACAAGATAAATAACGAAAAGGTCTGCGACAATCTTCCTTGCCGATCTCTTCCAAAATATAACGATATCCACCGCCAGTTTATTGATAGCGAGGTACAACGTTTATTGGAAGAAGTCCATAGGTATGCCGTCCCGATGGTTGTACCGAAGCCTAGGTCGGAAAAACTCCGTATGGTTATCTATTACCGAAATGTCATCATAGCATTCCCTGTTTTTCCACCGTGGGAAACGTTGAGTGCAATTTGAATTTGACCTATCTAGTATAATACCAGACCATTTACAACGTTTCTGACGCCAAGAGGAAAATTTCATTTGGACTCTCTGAGGCGCCTCATGTTTTTTTCTGAATTTCTGAGTTCTCTGTCATTTTCAAACCAACAGCTACAAAACGCGAGACAATATATGGATGTCCTGTTAATCCCCAGTGCACCTGAACCAGAAACTCACGCTACCCAACTGGACACCATTCTAGGCTTTTGGCACACGATAAATTGAAATTGAACTTTGATAAACAATGGGTTGGACATAACATTCCCAAAAACGGAATAGGGCACAGTCTACCTCAGTGGAGACTATCCAACGCATTGGACAGCCCGCGTCGAAAGGTGATGTTAAGACCCTCTTAGGTCATTATGGTACTACCAGGACCATATAGCATCTTTCGCATCTAAAACCGCTCATCTTTCCAATCTGCTACAGAAAAATCAACCTTTTGTTTGGACTGAAGACTGTGAAAACGAATTCCGTCACTTAAAAGACGTCATCATAGTTACAAAGCTTTGATTCTTCCAAACCGTGTATTATTTGGTCGATGTTCGCCGTTGGAGCTGACCTACTGCAGGAATCACCCTCCGATACCAACATTTTGAGACCTATTGCATTTAGGTCGAGGAAGTTCCGCGCTGTCGATATGAACAAGACGAGCATATTCTCGTTGTGGTGAGATCATGAATGTAACGTGACCACAAGCCAGAATTACGTTCCGCGGCTGCCAATGTCGTGACACTGTTCAAAATTCCGGTGTAGCAAAATAAGTCAACGTGACACGTTTGCAGAAGCTTCGGGAATCCTGCTCAAGGTCTTTCATGATGGTTTTGCCACATGGAGAGAACGGTGGACATATACCACTCGTACAAGTTGTATGTGTGCGTGCTCGTGCTCCAAGGTTGGAGCACCTGACAAAGAAGATAGCCGATATGTAATGGGAGTTTCCGAAGATGATTTTCTGGTGCCATTCTGTCGAAATCTGCACTGCAATGCATGGTATGACGCAAATCTATTCAAGACTTCACATATGTACCTGGTGATGATGGTCACCACGTCACTCACGTATTGTTGGCATTGGATCTATTTTTAGTACAATCGTTGTATAAATACGTAGTCCAACCATCCGTAAAGGGTGCGGGGAAAAATGAACTAGTTAATAAACCAACATGGTGCGAATTCTGTGGACTTCAGCTTCGACTACTCCAAAAACTACGCTAAAGGAGCCATCGTCCTGGAAAGGAAGGAAGACCACGCGACTTATCGCGAAAACCGTCAGCTCGGCATATAGAGCACAATTGAATTGGCAAACCCCGTAAGGCTTTTCAAATAGAGCGAGCCTTTCAAGCCCTTAACTTTTCGGGTTCAGTCGAACCCGAGAAATTCCTTGCGAGAGTAAATGTACTCTCAGAGGAGTACAGGAGGAGCATTGGTGAGTTCGATGAACAGAGAATCGTGAACTATATCCTGAATGCCCTTTCTGGATCATACTCTGAAATCGCCTACCACCGAGTCTTGACCAGAAATGTTAGTCTTGATGAGCTGATCGAAAGTATCGAAGCCCAATACAGAGAATTCCAAGCAGGATAAGACTGTCCCAGGGAGTTCTAGCCTCATGGGAACAGCGAAAATACAAAAGGTTGAGAAACCGTTCACTGGGCCTTTGCAAAAACGCGGCCACAAGGCCTCCGAATGCAAATCGGCAAAATCCGAGTCGGAGGCCGGCCAACAGAAAGGCCAAATAAGGCCTTTCTGATTCTGCTCGACCCTCTATGGCTGGAGTTTATATCGACTCTGGTGCTGCGATGAGTGTTACGGTTGATAAGTCATTCATCCATGGTTATAGAGGTGTATTGCACCAAAACGATACTGAGGTCGATTTGTGTGGGCCAACTGGAGAGACGGTGGAGATCGCTGGGAAAGGATTCCTTCGGTTGAGTTTTGGCAAATCGTGCGATCTGCCAGTCTTTCACTCCCCGAAGATTGAGGGTACTTTATCAAGTTTGAAAGACTAGGTAGATCGAAAGTGTGAACTTCTGACTCAACCAAATGGAAACTTATCCCTTAAATTTAATACCGAATCATTAAATTTATCATTCGAAGTCATGAGCTTGGCAATCCAGAAATCCACGGAACGCAAACCACATGATCGTAAGTATGGAATTAACGCGTTACACGAGCGTTTCGGACATGTATCGTACTCCATACTCAAGGAAACAATCGCTAAAGGTCTCATAGAGGGAGCACAAATCAAAGACCTGTGCGAGTCCCCTTGTGACGCATGTCTTGCTGGTAAGGCCAGAAGATCTGATGCGATTGAAGGCTCTAGTGAACCTTATAGAGCAAAACAACCCTTCGAGATTGTACACACCGATGTGGGAGGACATCCTGGAAACCTGTATGTTACATACACGTGTGATTTCACGGGCTTTAGTTCCATTTATTTTATTAATGGAAAAAACAAAGTGGTAGACACGTTTAGGACGTATGCAGTTATGTGTCTCCGCCAGATAAGCCCGTTCGTATTCTCTTCTCGGATAATGGAACTGAGTTTCGCAACCAATTGTTTGAACAATATTGCAAGGAGAAAGGAATCAAGCAGATTTACACGTCCACCTACACCCCAAGTTCCAACGGAGTCAGCGAGAGGAAAAATCTGACGATTGCTGCTGATGTCAGAACACTCTTAGCGGCATCTGGACTGAGCGTGAAATTTTGGCGGTACGCTGCAAAATTTTCAGTACTTGTGAGAAACTATATGTTCAATCGCACGCTAGGTGATGTGCATCACGGCATATATCTGATGCCGAGCGATGATACCTATGGTTATATCACATACATTCCCGGAACTAAGGAGGTTTTGGACACAAAACATGTCAAGTTCCATAAAATCATGTACTATCAGCCATCTCAGGAGCCCATACGTCTAGAACGTGATGGTCGAGTTGATGGCTCGAATGCCAATCAAATCGATAACGAACGGGATATAGTAGTGACAGACAATGTGATTCCGGACCCAAATGAGTCAAGTTCTGCATCTTTCAGGGAACACTGCCCGGAAAATCCAATAAGAGAATCGCATGAAAGTTCCACAACACTACAGAATGGTAATGCCGTTTCCAATTGGTGTTGGGATGGTCCAGACCCCGGGACATCTTCTCAGCCAACGACGACTGTCAACTCAACAGACGGTACTGAGGATAACAGAATTGCTGTACCGAAAGATGATGTGTACTATGATGGTGTATAAGAAAAGGACAAGGGCGTTGAGGCGGCCGAGGATCAATCACGTATTTTGGAACAAGAGAATGTTAGTCATATGAGTTCCAATGACCCCTCAGAGAATGTTAGTCATTCGAGTTCCCCTGATACCACACTGGATGTAAGTCATTCGGGTGTTCAGGCAAATACTGAACATGATCAAGAAATTGACGCTCTTACCAAAGTGGACTACTTCAACGAATGAAGAAGAGGATTCTCATCAACTACAATCTGGTGAATGTGAACAGAGTCACTTTGCTCAGATTCCTAAGACACTGAAGAACGATCTAGTTGGGGCGCCTACCAGAATCTGTGTGTCAGAGGAAAGCGTTGCTCAACGGGCCAGGAAGAGAAATAGATCGGATAGTTGGAGCCACAAAGAGAAAAGAGCACGTATGCGAATCAGTTTTATCAAAGGTCGACCTAATGATTGTGGGCATCTTAGTGCCACGCTCTTACACCACCTAAGTCATTCAAGGCGACAATGGCTTCAGGGGAACATGTTCAATGGCAGGAGGCAGCAAACACAGAATTAGAAGCTCTTAAAACTAACCTCACATGGGATCCCAAACCAATTGTCATTTCGGATCCAGAACTGCTCAAACGGGCTGTGAAATCAAAATAGGCCTTCACAACGAAGAAAGACTGTTACAAGCGCCTTGTAGCTAGAGGCGACGTCCAGAATGCATCAACGTATTCTGAAACGTTCTCACCGACACTCAGCTCTGAGCTTTTGCGCCTGTGCCTATGCCTTGCCGTGGAAAACAATTGGATGATGAGGCAGCTAGATATAAAGACAGCTTTTCTTCATTCAAAAATTGATTCCGAGCTTTATTTGATAAAGCCAGACGGATTGGATGTTGATGCAAAGCCTAAATCCAACGAAAAAGTTCTTTTACGTTTGCGCAAAGGACTCTATGGTTTGAAACAGGCAGGCAGACACTGGGCCGATACGCTATACCTAAAGTCCGAAAGTTACTTGATCAGTCACACAACACCGTCTCTTTTCAAACGAACTGATTCTGCGGGAAACTTGATGGGATTGGTAGCCATATTTGTGGACGACGTGCTGCTGTTGGGCCCAACTGCTGAATCTCTCGAACGCATAGTAAAAGACTTTACGAGCAAATTTCCACTCGTGAAATTGATTCATTCCTACTTAACAACTCTAAGATTGACGGGGTTGATTCTCGAGACACGGATCAATGGTGAATTGACAATCTGCAAAACATCGTACATAGAGGAACTGCAGAGGCAAACAGACATCAAGGTCTATAGAGGGGCGACACCGATCAGTCCGAACTATTATTTCCGACCTGAAAATGCTACACCTCTTGAACTCACTGGGGATGAATACGAAAAGGAGGTCAACGCGATGCAAAAACAGATTGGAACATTGATGTATTTGGCTGTAACAGTCAGCAATATCTCGTCAAACCGCACCGAGAGATTAAGGAAAAGATAAGCAAGTCGTCTCATGTTTGTTTTCAACGACAGATTTGGGCATCGTATTTTCGAAGGATACTCAACAGCCAAAAAGATTTATATTCTACGTGGATTCAGATTATAACAGTGAGCCAATTTCGAAAAGATTGCAGAATGCGTACGTATGCATGGGAGGAGCTGTTTCTTGGAATCAAAGCCAACGACTCTTACGTGTCAGAGTTCATGTGAGGTAGAATACCCGGCCTTAGTGTTAGCCTCTAACGAATCTATGTGGCTGACACAAGCCATCAGGGTCCTGAATAAAGAGGATAAGGCGTTGTTTTATGTTGACAATATGTCTGCCATTCAAACAGCTAGGAATCCAGGTTTCCATGCACGGACAAAACGTTTCGAAGAAAAATTACACGTGATACGTGATCGTCTGGCGGATAAGAAAATCAAAGTCAAGTTCCTCGGTGGAAAGAATCAAGTAGCTGACTTGTTAACGAAGCCAGTTCAGCCTGACGTGTTAAAGAGGCTGCGACCATTTCTGAGGTATGGTCTACAACTGTTTGTCAGTGCAAGAAGTTATACAACGATTGTTGGGGTTGTGTCGAAATCTGCACTCATGGTATGACGCAAATCTATTCATGATGGTCACCACGCCACTCATGTATTGTTGGCATTGGATCTATTTTCAGTACAATCGTTGTATAAACACGTAGTCCAACCATCCGTAAAGGGTGCGGGGAAAAATGAACTCGTCAATAAACCAACACATCCTGGGATGGAGGTAAGTGTTGGTATATCTGAAGACTTCAGGATGACGCAGTTGTGAGTTGCTGGTCCCTAAATGACTGAGGCTCTCGTTGTCGTTTAGTAGTTTAGCATCGCTGTCGTTCAGCATGCAGTCACTGACCTCTAAAGATTCATTGGTTATGTAAAAACAAGGGCTTCAAGGTCACGTTGACATGGATTGGAATAATTAGAGAACTGCAAGAAACATATTAGATATATCTTTGACAGTTCATAAACAATCCTAAAGATATATGATCGATATAGCCATTTTCGTACTGTCCATTCTCATAAAGAGGAGTCTATTATAACCCGTGGAAATCTCGAAAAAGAGAAAAAAAAGTAATCCTCCACTATATCCGGTGAACATTGGGACTAAAAACTCACTCGCACGACAACCTCCAATCATTCACATCACACGTGATCACTCCGCATCATGTGACGTCTTATTCAGGGGACGCTGCATCTATCACAATAGGGAATATGCACTCTTCTCGCCCAATCGAGAAATACTGCATAGGTATAAAAAAACCGCATGATCCTAAAAACCCGAGTGAAATGACACTTTGCAATTGATGCTGCCGCGTATGAAATCAGAATCTGAACAAGAAAAAGATCATAACCTCCCACCGTTGTCGCAGACCACTCTGTTCACGCAATCGATCCCACCAATTGCATCACATGGTTCACCAGAACCAAGGCCACAAAGGAAACATTTACATATACAGTCGGAACAACGACGCAGAGAAAGAATAACTGACGGCTTTGCTCAATTGCGTCAGGCAGTGCCCAACGCAAGACAAGGCCAAGACTCAAAGGCCGCCTTACTGAGAAAGGCCGTAGAGCATATTGAAAACTTGGAGTTTCAACTCCACGCCTTACACCAAAGGCTTCTTCTCATGGAGCAACACAACATTTCGTTACACCACCAGTTGCAAAAAATCCCACCGCACCCACTGCCTCCCATCGTGCACCGCGACGAGAAGCTGGAAGAGAACCACTTTACTTGTCCAAATTACTTAAATACACCGCCACACGTCTATGCTTCCAAACCGTCGCTTCCTCCACCACCGCAGTTTCCACAGGAGAGGAGGTGATTTAGTGGAGGGGAAAAACAACTTTTGAGCCCTGGTTGGCCCATCAGTTGATCATGCAGGTCAATGCATTAATTTCTGCAGAGTTGCATTTCTCGCTGCAATGTCATGTAGGTTCCAAGTCTATTGTTCCCTTAACTTTCCGTAGTACTACAGATTTATACACTCTACTAGATGACAAGGTCCATCGTGGCTCTATGGAAAAGAATAGACGCATCGATGCATCTTTCCAGCCCGACCGCTACAGCTTCACACAATGCCAATGTCACTCGAAATACCTCGGCTGGTTAAACACATGGTACCGGTGGCCCCTAATACCGTCGCCCTTGAACATACTAGGGAACCTCAGCCTCGACGGAACGAGCCTCTCTTTCGTCCTATAGTTGCCGTAAAGAATTTCATCAGACGCGTCTCCAGCCAGGGTAAACTTCCCCACCTGTAGTTCTGTGTCCGTGATGGTCGATCTGCTCACCCGTGCGTAACCGATCCTCCTCAGCTTGCGGAATAGGATGTATTCGCACCACCTGTCCCAGTCTGTAAAATCTATATCATGCATCTTTGACGTTTCACTAACGTAGGTTTCGTAGTTCCCCTCGTGTGGGTTAGTGACAAGATAGCTTAGGAGGATCATCGGCCTGTCGTTGGACCCCATTATATCTGCAAGCGCTAGGCTCTGAAGCCTCCGATCCTCCTCGTCTTCCTCCTGCCCTGAATGGAAAACCACAACATCCACCATCTCCCCGTACACGTCGAGCGTGGCATGTATTGCCGGAGCCAATTCGCCCGCTGGAGAAGGAAGCAAATGATGCGTGGAATTGAGAATGGGGAATTTGCTCAGCAGTGCAGCCCCCCAGGTGTGCTTATTCGGCCCGGGCCCATAGTCAACGTACATATCGAGTCTGTGAGCAATTTTCTGCGTAACGTCCCTGTTGCCCATGATGATGCGCTGTGTGTCGGACTCCAAAAGCCCGACAACGTCTAACTGCATGTCCCTAATGAGATCCGCCATCCGGTCCTCAGACGCCCACATGTCGTTGTCCAGCCCAAAGTGGATTGTCCATATCCCAGCAGTGAGAACCTTGAACTCCGGGTTGTATGGTGTAGGTGGGGACGCGCAACGTAGACGCGCGATGAGCAGCGAGATGACGCTCAGAACACAAACGACGCGTAGAACAATCGACCGACGCTTTTGTCTCACTCTCGTTTTCAGCCCCATAGTGAGGAAAAACACGGAAACGGCGAGGACAACGTTGGTTCTTTCTCTGAGGACGAACCCAGCAGGAACAAAAGCGTACGCAACAACCCACACGTGTGCCAGAGTCAAAATAATCGCCGTGAAAAGTCCTACAGCAACTGTCTTTGGGTTTGTCGCCTGTGCAAGCACCGACGCGGTGCACGAACAAAGGAAAAACGCAAAACACAGTCCTCCTGCAAACCCGATCCATCCAGAAAAAGTGTACATGACGAAAGCACCTACGCAGCCCATGGAGACCGTTTTGCGGGTCACATTACCCGAGTATATGCCGAGGCCCATTACTATCAGCGTTATAGCTCCGTGTGGCACGGGGAAAGGTCCGTTCGATGGGTAACCCTGCCATACCCACAGAATAATAGTTGACGAGTCGGATAGCATCGCGTGAAGGCTGAAGATAAGCGACCCCAAGCCGAGAGATCCATCGAGTGAAAAATGAGACTGGAGGGGACCAGCATCGAAGCTTGGTGTTAGCGATGCCGCAATCACACCGATTAAAATACCCGTTTTATTCCATCCACCGTTCGCCGCGTGCATGATGGGCCAGATCGGGTTATTAGCCCAGCACGCGTATTTTGCCACCGCGGAGAGAAGCAGTCCGAGCGAAAAGGCTGACGCATACCTGGTGGATCTATAATGACAAGCTTCTACGCAGAAACCGATCCACGAAAGCGCTGTACCTACAGCCACTGATATGAGTCTCATTTCTGGATCTTTGAAGAAGAACGCCCCGATGCCAAACACCACGGCGAGGAGACGAATTTCTCGCAGGTAGCGAGACGAAAATTTCCGGAGCAGGGGAAAGCACAGTATTGCCGGTGACAATACACTCAACACAGCCAGCTCGTAGCCTGAAATGCCCATGTGCCACAGCGGGAAATACCACACACACACGAAAAGCGATGTGTGGATTGTCCACAGGATAAAAGAGTTTACCATGAAAACGAAAAACAGCGCTGTATCAGAGATGGGCTTGTCGTCTTTCGACCGCTCTGAAATCCGTGTCTCTGGTTTCTTTTCTGATTCTTGCCTCGTGAGGGTAATTTCGATTTCACAAAGATCAAAGATGGAACACCCATCGAATGCGATATCAAGCAAAACCAACAACCATTCCACGTACGCGTACCGAGAATAGGCACCAGGCACCCTATGCACCTTGTGTTGGACGAAAAGGTAAACGAGGGGGAACAAGCTGGCAAAGAAGAGAGCAGCTATGCGGAATCTCGCCTTGCGCACCAGCGTCCCTTTAGGCGACAACATGGTTATGCATACCGTCCAGGGAAGCGTCAGTACAATGTATGCTATCATAAATACGTCATGAGCATCGTGGTCGTCAGTGGAGGTGATGTAGACCCACCCGCCGCATGCGAATGTACGTAAAAGTCCCGAAAGGGTGGCGATATTACCAAATTTCCCTCTACAGAGTTTTATGTGGCACAACGCGAGGAGCAAAAACCGCGGACACGCGGTAAGTGCTATTAGGATCTGGAAAATTGACCGTTCAGGGTATCTATCGCCGATAGTTGCGGAAACGCTCGGGAACCACTCGTCTGGGTAGCCGAAGAACCCATTTTGGACGATCTTGTAATAGTGGAAGTAGCAACCGGTAACGAGTGCCGCACCAAATGCAGAAATAGCACACACCAGATGCGCCCAAGCAATCCACGCGCCATTCAGAGTGACGGAACCCATGTGAGTGGCGTTCTCGCGGTGCAAGGATGAACGTTCGGCGGATGAAGTATTGTTTGTATTCTTGAGCAGGATGAAATGGAAGGCCCGCAGGCGACAGCACGATATATTTATACCAATAGATGTAAGGGGAAAGATAAAAGAGTGAAAATTTTTGTTAGGTAGGGGTGTACGGATGATGACCCACCGTCGCGCCCCACATGTTTCCTTCGATGACATTGACTACGCAGACAGAGAGCAAGTGAGGCTTGCACAGGAATCGATGATCCGTGAACAGTATATCCGGGTTGCATCGCTAAAAGTGACTCGGAAGGCTCTTGAGCACTGTTATAAAAATTCAGGCCCAAATCATTACGAAGATTGTAAGTGGCTAGCTGAGAAATACCTCGCAATGCTGCGCGTGTGCAGAGTCTCGGGGTCAATGGGCTACCAGAAGAATGATGTCTCCAGGTGATTTATTTTGTTTATTTATTTATTGAATGTTTACTGCAACAGGGGAATTCGAATACATATCGATTATTCTCATTCGTGTATACCGACAGCCACTCCAGCGACAAATGTATTCAGCATGATCGCACGTTGTCCTCTTGTTGTCAATTCCAACATGCAATGCAGGCATATCCTGCAGCCTCTGTACTTGTGTTTTATTACCCTCCGGCCACAACTATGCAGTACATGCACATCGCAACATAATCCGGTTAAAACGATCAGACAAGTGACAAGTATCTCATTTCCGATCCATCTGGTTCGATCACATAAATCTCCGGGGTGTCTGGATTCAGACGCATCGGAGCACGTTTGTCACATCATCACACCAAGACGTATCATCAACGAGCCTCCGGAAAATGTCCAGGCGCCCGCCACACCATGACATCCTAAATGCCCTCTATACTAAGAATCGTCTCTCCATAGTCACTAGATTACGTAAACAACAGAGCAGGCCACTGATTATGGTCTCAAGAGTAACGCGACATTCCGTGGTACATTCTAGAAAAAAGCCGCGGTGTATGGGCGCACGACAAACCGAGCCATTGCGCATCGTACACCTTGTCTGAGAGTCTAAACAACACCCGTGACTGCCGACCGTGGCTAGCTCCATTGTTACTCCAAACCAGCCTGGCACAAAATAGCAGTCGGCAAGAGTGGCGGACTCTTACGCAGGTCGTGTGGAACACACTTGTCACCTGATTGCATCACCAGGTGTCGATTCCCACATATATAGCTGCATGGTTCGCCCCCCTCCGTTTGACCATCAATGTCTCTTTCCAACAAACTTTCAGTCAAAGATCTAAACGTTGCCGATAAGCGTGTCTTTATCCGTGTGGACTTTAACGTTCCACTCGACGGTACCAAGATTACCAACAACCAACGTATTGTGGCTGCTCTGCCAACCATCAAGTACGTGCTTGAGCACAAGCCGAAGGCGGTGGTGTTGGCGTCGCACTTGGGTCGTCCAAACGGTGAGTGTGTTGCCAAGTACTCCCTGAAGCCAGTTGCTGACGAGCTCGAGAAATTGCTCGGCCAAAAAGTCAACTTCCTCGACGACTGCGTTGGTGAGAAGGTCACCTCCGCTGTCAACTCGGCCTCCAACGGCGAGCTGTTCCTCTTGGAGAACTTGCGTTTCCACATCGAGGAGGAAGGTTCCGCCAAGAAGGACGGCCAGAAAGTCAAGGCCGACCCAGAAGCTGTCAAGAAATTCAGAGAACAACTCACTTCACTGGCTGATGTGTACGTTAACGACGCTTTTGGAACTGCTCACAGAGCGCACTCTTCTATGGTTGGTTTCGACTTGCCACAGAGAGCTGCCGGTTTCCTCATGGCCAAAGAGTTGGAGTACTTTGCCAAAGCTTTGGAGAACCCAACCAGACCATTCTTGGCTATCCTCGGTGGTGCCAAGGTTTCCGACAAGATCCAGCTGATCGACAACTTGCTCGACAAGGTTAACCTGCTGATTGTCGGTGGTGGTATGGCGTTCACTTTCAACAAGATCATCAACAAGATGGAGATTGGTGACTCTCTGTTCGACGAGGCGGGTGCCAAGACCGTCCCAGACTTGGTGAAGAAGGCTGAGAAGAACGGTGTCAAGATTGTGCTCCCAGTCGACTTTGTCACCGCTGACAAGTTTGACAAGGACGCCAACACCGGTGTCGCCACCCAGGCCGAAGGTATCCCAGCGCACTGGCAAGGTCTGGACGCGGGTGTCGAGTCGAGAGAGCTTTTCGCCAGCACTATTGCCGAGGCCAAGACCATCGTCTGGAACGGTCCTCCAGGTGTCTTTGAGTTTGAAAAGTTCTCTGCTGGTACCAAGGCCATGTTGGACGCCTGTGTCAAGTCTGCTGAAGCCGGTAACACCGTGATCATTGGTGGTGGTGACACCGCTACCGTTGCTAAGAAGTTTGGTGCTGCTGACAAGCTCTCCCACGTTTCTACCGGTGGTGGTGCCTCTTTGGAGTTGCTCGAGGGTAAGGCTTTGCCAGGTGTTGTCTACCTTTCTGATAAATAGATTCTCCACACGAGATAATGAAATGAATGTTCACCTATGCATGCATCTGCACGTCAGATTCTGGTACAATATGAATCAACGGTGATGTCTGGATTAATTCGGCAGTAACTACGGTTACAAATCATGTATCGAACTGTGACTCGTGCAGTACTCTGATCCTTTGCCCGTATTATGAAATTGCATTTAATCTTACACCTGCCGAGATGGACAATGATCGCCACGCACGCTGCAGCTGTAACGTAGACACACTTTCTCACCCGAATCAAAGTGGCACCGTCCAAGTCTCATCAGCAGCTGGTTTAGGTTATTCATCGTATTTTATTTCCGGTATCAATGGAACATTCGTCCTGATGGGGCGACGATCAATTTCAGCAGCTGCACCTCACATGCATAGTCATGCATGGATCAACCGTTGCGTTGAAAGCGCTAAAATACAAACCGTGAAAGCCACGTATCTGATGGTTTCGGAAACGGTTCAAACCAAGGTTGGCAAACGGGATAATAACGTGGGAACGCAAAAGTGCGTGACCTTGTAGAACCCATGCGTCGGGTTTCAAATATGTATGCATATGCATGTCAATCAACGTCATGCACGGAAATCTTGAATCCTTGTGCATTTATCCACGCAAGTCACAGCAATGACAAAACCATCACAAGCGGTGTTGGACTACCAAAACTCCCTCGCTTCTACGTGGATCGCGTGTGCAAAATGCGCCACGACGCTTGACTTGGTGCCCAAAGGTATCCTGAGCTATGAGAAGGTACTGTCTATTGATCCGGCCAACACCGTTGCACTCTGTGGACTCGCCGCTCTCCTTCGGATTTCTGACGTGAACAACAAACAGTTACAAGGATCTTTCCATGCGGTGCAGCTGCTCACGCGTGCCTTGTCACTGTACGAAGCTTTGCGGTCGGACCCCTCCATATGGACAGAGCTCGCAGAGTGTCACCTGGTCACGGGCAACGTCCGGGAGGCCCATATCGCATTGGAAAGGGGCCTCAGCGTTGGCCCACACGACCCAAGCCTATGGCTCCTGTCTGGCCAAGTCCTGGCCAGATCGGGAAACGTGGCGAACGCAACCGAGGCGTTACGAAAATCTCTCAACGAACTCCCACAATCTCTAAGCGACGCGCAGACGGACATTGCACGAGCAGCGCATACGGAATTAGCAGCTATCGCAGCTAGCAACGGTGACATTGAAAGTGCCACTCACCAACTGAAAATTACGCTTTCGCTACCGGCACCACAGCAGTCGAGGTGCGATGAGCGTGCAGCACTTTGGTGTGCTCTGGCTACAGCTTTGGAAAGATCCGGGGACCTCACGGGCGCATTGAAGGTGTGCCGAGACGCGGAGGAAGAGATAGGGAACCACCCACGGATCCTGATTACGCATGCATTCTTACTATTAACCACGGGTACGCCGCATTTTGACCCTACTGGGGTCACAATGCTGCTAAAGTTAGTGGTGGCAGATGAGGAGAGACACGATGCCAATTTCAAAACACGCAGAGATGCAGATTTCTTACCGTGGCTGCTACTGGCCAGGGCCTACACTTTAATAGGCAGACCACTCGACGCGTATGATTGCTACCAAGTGTCGCTAACACGAGCTCCGACGTGCCCGCTGCCGTGGCTTGCCGTCGGGTCACTGTACCTCGAATCGGGCCAACTGGCCGACGCCTTGAGTGCGTACACCCAGGCGGCCCGCGTGCAGCGAACAAATTCGATATCAGCAGCAAGTGCCGCTGCAACTGCATGGGAAGGGCTGGCAGCAGTATACGAGAGATGTGATAATCAGGCACAAGACGCGTCCGACGCATGTCTTCGTGCATCGGAGATGCTGCGCTTTGCAGGAGATCTGCGTACCGCGTCGCATTTCGAGCAGCGCGCCCATGCATTAATCGCTGCATCGAACAGAAAAGCACCCCCGCCTCCACTCAGACCCCCACCTCAAGTGCCATCCCGATTTTTCAGAGACCTTATCCCATTGTCACCAGCTGAAAGAGTAGAGCTCACAAGGCCAATCAGGACAATAGATTCACCCTTGGTTGGCAGCCCTGCACCCGGCGGGACAAACGCAAAAATTATGCAGAACGCATCTTTTCTTGCACCTCCATATGCCGACTGGAGATGACCCCCATATCTCTCACGATATCCGTGGCTGGACCTTTCGGTTATTCGTTGGACAACTTTTCGCGCAGGTTATAATCTGCGCCAACGGTTCATGTTATTTAATGATGCTGCATTGTTCTCTGATTCGCTTTTGTAAAAGTCTCGAGGCGATCAAACAAGTACTTTTCTCTGTCTATGTTTAGATTCGTCGGGATCTCATGTATGTATATGAAATGTAGTTTCATCTGAGCAGAAATAAATCACACCATTCTCACCGAGTGAGTATGCAAGAATATGCATGCGTCTGCATGCATGGACATCTCATTTCCTGTTCAGTCTTTCCTCTTGCAAGGGTAATTCGTGTATAAAAGGGCGTCAAAAGGAGTAGCAGCTCGGGTAGTAATACATCATTTACCAAAACTATTACTACAAACGGTTTCGTGAATACAAGAGAAAACTGTGAATGGAGACTATACAACTCAAGTTGCTATTATAGTACGGGGAATTTTGGACATTCGAATATACCAAAAAATGTACGGGACAATACAGCGAGATGAAGACTATATTGAAGGTAGCACGTGTGGTTCCTTTGGACGTTCGAGTTACTTTGTCCTTGATCGAGGGGCAGATGCTCTCAATTTCCTTCGAGGGTTTGTACAGAGTAAACTCTAGTTTTCTTCTCCAGTGTGACTGATTAACCATGCCATGATTGCTGCGTAATGTCTGAACGCACCGTGAGCGAGAATCAGGATGACTGATTGTGCTGGAAACGCGTCCAGGTATTTCATCTCCACTATCTTGGAAATAGTTTTGGAAAAATCTTGCTTGGTCTTTGCAACTGGTACATGTTTTGAAAGTCTTTGATTCTGAGATTCCCTAAGTCTTTTTCATCAGGGTTTCTGTCGACCAGGCGTAGCCAATTTATGAATAGCAAAAAATGGTGGCCTGATGGCTTCGGCATGGTGTTCAACAGAGATTTCTCATCGGCAGCTGCAGAATAGAGCGCTTCAACTAGGTGGCCACGTCTTTTTGAAGAGACTTGCACAGTGAATCTCTTGGTTTAAACAAGGAGAAGGATGTGTCTAACTTGTATCGTGGTGTTTTAGCTGGTTCGGGAGTAGTTCGTGCCAGTTGGTGTTTTTGAAGGTACTCCACTAACTCGGGATGAGCCTCAAAAAATTGTGCGGTATCGTCCATACTTGTGTAATCTACTCTTTTCTTTACTCAACTCCCGGTTGTATTCGATCTCCATGTAATATACGTTAGGTCTTGTGGTAGGATAAGGGATGAGCCCGATTAGGGCTAGGACCTGACAAAAAGGGTGAAAAATAATACCAACTTGCAAAGGCTCTTTTATCTATTGGAAAGGAAGTGGTTGATGCTGCTAATGCGGATCATGAATCAACTATTGATGATTTGATTATGAAAAGAATGAGGCTGCAAATCACATAATGGCGATGACTCTGTTTCATTCCTCTACCATGAGAAGCGGTCCTAAGAATCTGGTTAATCCGAAGACGTGTGTTGAAAGAGTTCGGAAAGTTTTTGAAATCGAGAAGCTGTGTGACGGTCAGATTACACCCGAAGCGTTTGTCAGCGTGCTGAATGTGCTATGCGACAGCCAATTATCACAGATATATTAATTATATGCTGGAAGGTATGCTATATCGTGAACTACTTCAGGGTCCTCAACACAGATCTGAAGGTGGACTGTCTTTGATTCAATTGTTGATCGATATCAGTTGAAGACAACTGTTACAAATGCAACGGGAGTAGTAGCCTGCTGGAATCAGGGATATCAAAGTCCAAGAAACGGAAGTGTTAAGTGTTCGGGTGTGTCCTCAAGAATCTCATCATCATGAAGGCCAGAATTTCTGTGCAACGTTACTCTCTCGCTTCAGTGCGGCTTGAAGGAAATCCTTTGGAAGCCTGTTAGACTGTGTTGCATTCGCACATCTGTCAATACTTGGAAAACTTCAATGGAAAGATCAGTATTTGAAGCAACAACAGTATTAAGAATGCCCCCTTTTGACGGTCTCTGAACGTTTTGGAAAAAACATGGGAGCCGATTCAAACTTGAGACGAACACCACCCGAATTGCAAAGTCGGTTGTTCTGTTTGAACATCCTGACAGAGCATAATGAGACACCAGATCACACGTCCGGATTGTTGGAGGCTAACTTTGCAACTGTTGAAATCCATAATCGATTCTTGATTGAAGACTCAAACCGATATAGTTTTCTTATCATTTTTCTAGAATATTCTCGCATGTCCTATGCATATCCATGCATACTCGTGCATATCAATACCAGATTCCCGGTGCTCGGGAACAGTTACAAGATTATGCCAAAGTTTTTTTAGAAGAAGCTGTCCACGCTCTATTTCAAATTCCCTCTTGAGGTGGATGCTTTGATGTACTCGAGAGCGGGTAATTGCCAATTTTGCTATCAACACTATGATGTGTGCATTGAGCATTGGATTGAAGATTGTGATGTTATGGACTGCTTATGGCAAAGAGTCAGGAGATCAAGTGACGTAGATCACTTGAGTGTTAGAGATTTTATCTTTCCTCGAGTTTCTAAGAAAGATTTGGTCTCCAGGGGTAGTTTTCTGGGGAAGTTTGAAGCACTTCGGCGTGAAGCATATCATGCCAGTGAAAGGAGGTGTATGGATAGAGGGAACGCAATGTGTCCAAGTGGCTGAGTGATGAGTGATTGAGGTTTTTTTCAACGTGGGGATTTATCTCCATATTTTTTCCTCGATCGACAGTGTGAGATCTTAGTTTATTCTTTGTAT
>PPLB01004159.1:2042-19037 GCA_003706365.1 Citeromyces siamensis
ATTCAGACTAAGAGAGTTGACTGAGTTCAGCTTTGTGAAAATCATTGACCAATTCTTGGCTTTGATAAAAGAATCAAAACCTTGCGATATCTTGAGGGATGCGTTTGACAGATGGTGCATATTGTTCAATGTCTTACCTACAAATGCTCAGAGGAAATCTTTTCTTGAGATTTCATTCGCTGCAATGACCTGGGATCAACTGAATGTCGTAAGTCAACATTCGTTGTTTCATGAGCAAATGAATCTGGTTGATGAATTTGTCTTTCAAGCCATTAGCCAGCTCAAAGACTCTAGCAATGAGAAACAGAAGAAAGACACCGTGCTTCTACTGAATAACCTTCCCTCTGAGGTATTCTCTAAGTTCCAGAGAGGAGAGCTCATGGCGATCATTTCTGAGCAGAGAATTGTCTCAATACCTTATCGAGAACTTGCGTCCACACTCTTGCGTAAGCCCACACTCAAGAGCAAACTCGAAACCAACCTTGATACAATGATATCCTTCTCTTCTGGAACAGAGTCACATTTAGACGTTCAGTTATCGCTGGATGTAATCGAAAAAATTTTCAAAGCCCACCTCAACAACACTCCTAACAGGGAGAGCCTCAATTTTATCGAAGCAACTGTAGCTCGACTTGCGGCTCTGCTAGGAGAGAATACCACCCTAGAAGTATATCAAGTGGCATGGGCTGTTTTGAGAGCGTCGGGAAACACCAATGGAGAGTCACTCTACAAATTGGAGAAGCAATTTTGTAGCTCGTGCATCCAGTTACTCGCATCTTGTCCTGAAAATACATATCTTCTCGATCCTCTGATTGAACTTCAGCTTTTGAAGAGAATCAAGGAGAGAAATGCTCAAGCGGAAGACGAAATTTGGCACCTATTGAAGAGAATCCGCCGTAACAGGCAGTCTTCTGCGCTCGATTCCAAACTCTTCGCAGTTCAGTGCCAGCGTAATGTCGATTTCAGATACATATTCTCTCTTTTCATTGTCCTGAGATCACAATGTGAGTTAGATGATTTAAAATCAGAGCTCTGCTCATTCATCTCGCATCTTAGCTTATCCGAGCTACACGACGCTATCAATATGGTCTGGGAAGGCATGAGAAGCGAGAACAATGAAGTTTTCACGGAGCTCATCACGTGCTGTCTGGGTGCTGTACCCAAGGAGGACGAAATATCCAAAGAGGTGTTTAACAAATCACTAACGCTCATTGTGAATCAACTGCAATCAACAAAAAGCGTTTCCGGTTTATTCGATTTGCAGAATTTCCTACGCACATCATTAGTGGAGAAAAATTGGTGTTTTAATCAGTATACATTCGAGCTCGTGATAGAAATCACATGCCTGATTTCAGAAAGATTGTACACTGCCAGCGATTACGACTCGACAAAACTCTACGAGAACAACACTCAGCTGCTCTCTGTGATTCTACAATTCCATCGCTACAGGTTGTCGCACCGTCATCACATTTTGGTCTTTTGCTGTACTTCTCTTCTTCGCTGCCTATTTGATAACTCATCAAGTCTTTCTGAACCACCGAAGTTCAATGCGCTGCAATTGTCTCTTGATTGTGCATTAAGTTTCAGTAGACTGATCAGCAACTTGTGCCAACCGCCAATGAACCAACGCAACGAAGAGAATAAATTGGTACTTGCCTCATCTGTCATCAAGGGCAACATGCGGAGGCACATTCATCTCTTACTGGTGAATTACATCAACTTTTCTTTAAAACATCATATGGATTTGAATGTTAAAAAAGAAGTGATTGTGGCGATTTTTGAGGTGTTCGATCTGCTTACGCCTGTTGAAATGGGACTCGTCAATGCCTCGCTTGATTTGGCTGGTAAGACAATTTTTAAAAAGCTGTTTGAAGATTATCAAAGAGAAGGTAAATGGAAAGATGATCAGTGACTCCATTTTGTGTAGCATAATAACAAAAAAAAAAAAAATACTAGTGCCTTGGGTGCAATTTGGAATAAAAAAAAAAATATGGCTACAGACGAAGAATATGGAGCAAAATGGGACAAACTCCGGTATGTCCCTAAACCTGGAGAACCGGAGCTTCCGCCTCAACTTAATTCTATGGCCAATAAAGAAGTGGATGACGTGATAGATGAGCTTAACCGGTTGCCCTTTTTCATGACCCAGATCGATGAAACAGATGGTGAAGGTGGTGAAAATCTCGGTCTTGAGGCTCTCAGATCGCTAGCATACGATGGCGATCCTGATGATATTGCAACTAATTTCAAGAATCAGGGAAATGAAAGGTACCAGGCGAAACAATATAAGCTTGCGATTGACTACTATAACAAAGCTTTAGCGACGGATTGTAGCTCTGACATAAAGAAGGCTGTTTATTCCAACAAGGCTGCGTGCCAATTGGAACTGAAAAATTATAGAAGCTGCATAAATGACTGTAAGCGATGCCTGCAGATCGATCCAGGAAATGTAAAGGCTATGTTTAGAACGGCAAAGGCTCTCTTGGCACTTGATTTACTTGATGAAAGCAAACAATGTGTCAACTACATTTTGAGCGCTGATTCGGAAAATGTGGCATGTAAATCACTTTTGAAAAAAATTACGGAAAGAGAAGACTTCCTTCGCATGATGAAAGAAAGAAGAGAACGGGAAGCAAAAGGAAAAGCTGCTGTGAAAAATACATTGAGAAAGGCACTGATTGCCCGGGGTATGAAAGTTGTTCATACCGGAACTCCTCCTGCTGTCCTGGAAACAACTAATCTAAAATTGGACGATGCTCATGACGTGGAATCACAACTAATCTTTCCAGCAGTTATAATGTATCCGACAACTGATGAGTTTGACTTTGTTGGAGAGGTTTCTGAGCTAACTACGCCACTGGAGCTCATAGAACTTGTGATGCAGAGACCCTCCTCGTGGTTCGACGATCCTAAGCACGCTAACTTTAAACCAAAACTTTTGCATGCTTACATGGAGACGGAGCAAGGTGGATTGATCAAAGTTGGAAAGAAAATGACGTTTAACGCTATTTTGTCCAATCCGAAGCCACAAGTGCCCCTGATGGATAACTCGCTCTTGGTTTATCTGGTGCCACAAGTTGATGCCGACGGTTGGCTCAAGAAATGGGATAGAGAAAAGACTCTGGAAAGGAGAAAGTAAACCTTGCAGCGAACTAGTGCCTGTCTCTCTGCATGCTCGAGGACTTGTATGAAGATGTGGGGTGGACGATTTCTCAAAATTTTGGGTGACTACGCGATACAAAGCATCGTATTTCAAGTTTTAGTATCATTTCAACTCCTTGTAATGGTTCAATCTCTTCTCACACAAAAAGACCAAATCGCCCTTCTGTAAAACGAAACCAGACTGGTGCTGGATGATGTAAACGCCAAGAAACGACGCGTTCACATTTCCAGGGTCTACCCGTCTGTATTTAGACATTGCTTTCGACACGGGCAACTTCTTATTAAGTGCGGATCTGTTTGGATCAATGTTTGGTATGGTACACCTGTTGCATTTTTGAGCTACTGTCCAGTTGCTCAAAAATCCATTCTGGCTGTTTTTAACCTGGAAGTGGTACCAATTATCTGTGTCAAACGGCTTACTAGTATCCTCGATAAATAGATTGGCGCGAGGAACAGCTTGTGTAACTTCAAAGTCGCGATCCACTCTTGGCCTCAAATCTTTTATATCTTCTTCGGTGCACATCAGTAGAGGATAGTAATCATGCATTAAGCTGCGCCTAAATTCTGTCCCGTTTAAATCGCTGAACTTTGAAACATCGGGCGACCCTGTTTCCACTGTTTTACCCTCCACGTTATAGATTAGTTTGGTTTCGGATGGAAGTCCCAGTTCAGTGATGAACTCTCTTGGCAAATAATTCTCCAAGATGATACCTTCAAACTCTTTGCCCCACATTTCACCAGAAGCTTTTTCAGAGTGTTCGAGAACATCGTCAGAAACGTTAGCGGGAAGGAGAAAAGACTCCCCAGAAAAATCGAGAAGGTCACCATCGCTAGCTAATGGATAAGTTACCTTGAACTGCCCATCTTCAAGAAAACCAGCTGATGAATCTTGAATAAACTCAAGTCGAACAGATGTCAATCTATCATTGGAGCGTTGAGTGATAGGCGTGAAACGTTGTTTTCTTTCATTCCATTCGACCAAAGCAAACTGTCGATCATATTTAAGGCCGTATTTATCTACAACCCATTTGTCTGCAACAATTCCCTGCGAAACAGACTTTATCGGATAAACTCTAAGGTGAGAAACCCTGCCTGCTTTCTTTGGTTTTCTTCTAAGCAGTTTCCCCATAACATATTCCACTCTAAAATGGTAGTTGACGAGACGTCTCAGTAGTTGGAACGCAATAGAGGTTCTATTCTGGTTTGCAAAAGATTCAATGTCGAAGCCGAGAATTAACCTAAGTACCCTTGGAATGGCAATAAATGCTACGGCACACCCTCCAAAGGTTGCAACACTATTCTTGAGATTCATTATCTTTTTAGAGGAACTAATTACTACATTGGGAAAGATATCACATCTATGAACCTCTCAATATGCACACAAGAGAAATGCAGTAGTTCAGTAATTCAGGTTTCCCCTCATTTAACACTGATTTGTTAGTGTGTAGCCTTCTGGATAGTGAACGTTTCTCTTGTAGTACATGCATGTATGGTTGTAGATCTTTATCAGAATTCAGGAGTATTCTTGTTTGCAAACGCAGGAGATGGATATGAATTCACAAACGTGGCAGAATGAGAACAGTAGTATCGTCTAATCCGATCTAGGTTAATCTCTTATAATCCGTAGACCTTACTGTCTTATGTATTGTAGGTTATGGCGTTGGGTCGTAGTCTATTAGTGATCATTATGAACTTTTTTTATTATAGAGAAACAATTTATGTCGACAAAAATTGCACTCAAACTAGTGTAAAATAAACAAATAAACATCATCTGCATGAGCTCATCTGGGTTTTGGGGACTCGATTTATCTAAACGAGCAAAAACTGACCCAGCACTAATTGCTGGGACAAGCAGGTGGATAGCAAATGAGCTGTCCTCTTCTAGTCATGTTGTCTGTAACCACGCACAGAAATTTGCATTCACTGTTAGTGCCGAGATCAGCTGGATTCATCAATCAATCGATCAGATTAAAGAAGCTGATGATGAAAAAGATGTTTTATTTCTTTTGAAATCACCCATGAAGAATAACCGATGTTCTCCGATAAAAGAACTTCGGAGAAAGGAACTGGAGACCAACCACAAAACTGTAGAAAGTCAATCAAAAGATAAATCCAAGTCACCTGCAAAGAAATTAAGCTTTAATGGATATAGCAGCCGTGCTCCAACATTTGATGTTAACGATTTTGAACCAATTGTCCAACAGAACCAAATTCACAAGCAGACGGCACCCAAATTGCCTCCCCTGAAAAGCAGTCTTAGACTTTCTCCAGCTAAAACCATTGGTGTTCGAGTTAATAATGATTCACCTTTGTCGTATAGTATTGACAACCAAATTCAGAAGGCTTCGCGTATGGAGCCAATAGTTATAGCTAACAAACAGAGCAGCAAACGGGCATCTTGCGATCATTCTGATGAAGACAACGAAAGGGAGGATTCTTTCCAATTAATCAGGGATACAATTCGCAAGTCTATTGCTTTGCGATATGCAGGTTCTGATAGAGAAGAGGCGGTTGGTCATGCTGCTCCTGCCGTCGAGTGCGAAACTAACACAGTGTCCAATGAGGAATTGGGTTCTGGAAAATCAAGGGCGGTTCAAGTGCCAGATGAAAAGACAGGGAGTCGAACTCATCGTGAAACTGATGCAGAAAAATTACAAAACAAAACTTTGCAAGAAAATGGAGATGGCAAACGGCGGACAGCCAATCAAGTAGATGCCCCAAGGTGGATAGAAGGAAGACAGAAAACCGAGACTTGGGGTGGATCCAAGGAAGAGAGAATAAGCCAGATAACTCAATTGCCTATGGAAATGATTGACAAACTACATCAACCTCAGGATGATGTCACTGAGAAAAGAACAACACGCGGAAATTCCGGAAAAGATGGTGTGCACCAGGGTCCTTTCGAAAGATCGGATAGAGTTGAACAAGCTGTGGAGGATCAAAATGCGACAGCGAAAAGCGGTCAGAAAACACCTTCATCTCATGCTCAACTTGCCTTCGTATCACTGCCAACGCGAAGTCGCCTGACAGTCCGCTCTTCTAAGGTTAAGGACTTTAATCACGCATTTCAAGCAGAATCTCTTTCGCAAATTTCTAGAAATCTCCAGACCTCTCTTCTCGATGTTCAAGTTGATGGCCCACACGATCTTGAGAGTAAACTACAACCTTTCAATTCATCGACCCCAGTAAAGAATCAAAGAGTGGCTTCAATTGAGACGCCACCATCAGCGCTTCCATCGAAGGAACAAAGAATCAATATCACCACAGATGCCTCGAAGCGGAAAAGTACAGAAACGAATAACCGAGAACCTGATCCCAAAAGACAACGCATTGATGGGCAGGTAGATGAAAACACAACAAAAGTCTCTCTAGATCGACACGACGACGCTGGCACTAATAAAATGCCAATATTTACTATGCAAGAGTTGTTGGGACTACCGTCGTCTGAAAAAAGACAGCACTCTCCAATGCTGTCTGGGAAAAATGTAAGAAAAATGATACAGCCTGATACTCATCGCCGTTCAAGGGTACCGAAAACGCAAGAACCGCTCACTACTGTTTCTCTGGCGAGACCAGGACAGCGTGTGATGAAACCAAGAAGAATTAGCGAAACTGCGAAAAAGCGACAAGTGGTAAGAAGAGAGATCAAACCGTCGGATAAATCAAGAGCTGCAGTGACAATATCACTGGACGAACAAATAAAGCATCCTTTAACAAAGATGAGATCAAAGTCCATGAAATTAGATCAAAAGATCCCTCTAATGGAACATGCCCCAAGAAATCAGCAACCGGAAGGCTTGCAAAAGAAGGCAGAGAGAAAGTCTAACAATATGAACAAATCACAAGAGGTACTAAAAAACAAGGGTCTCTTCTCTCCTCAACAGTCACGTGTTACGCATCAATTACAAATGACACCTAACAGGCAATTCGTATTGCCAGATATCCCCAGTGATAACGAGGAAAATAGAGTAATGGCCGACTGGGCTGACTCACCTCAATTGAGAAAAAGCCTGCTCCTGCAGCAAAACTCCAATCCGGATGCTATATTTGGGCCGATACCGCCGCTGAATATCGATGAAATATTTAAGAGCATTAAATCTGCTCGCTACAAAATACGGAGATCCGATCCAAGAGGATGATAGAAGTATGTATCTGTCATTTGTTAATTCACGGGTTACCAAATTTTTCATTATTTTAGTGTAATTACGAAAATTGATCTAGCACCGAAAATTATGGATAAGCAGATTCAGCAGGCGGTGGAAATCGCACTGAACCCGGGATCCGATCTTGTTGTTAAACAGCAGGCTCTTGAGTTTATTGATCAGGTCAAATCTTCTCCTGATGGATGGAAACACTGTGTGGCGCTATTAGACGGCCAAACGCCACTTTCGAATGAAACTCAGTTTTTCATCTTTCAAGTAGCACATGAAAAAATTCCTCTACTTGGTCCAGACGATCTGTTATTGGTGAAGGATCGTCTGCTAAGACATCTGGGAAATTTGACATCTCGAAATGAAGTTCAAGCGGTTTTTCTACGTAATGCCTTGGCTAAAGCCTTTGGGTTGTTGTTTTATCATGCTTATTTGAGCTGCTATCCAACTTTTTTCAAAGATCAGCTGAGTTTGATCAAACCTCAAGGGAGTTTCCAACCTCTCGCGGTAGATTACTATTTGCGTATTCTACTTGTGATTCATTCAGAGATCGGTGACAACTTGTTTTCTCGAGAGCGTTCTGATATAGATCAAAACAATAAACTCAAAGATGCGATCCGTGCAGAGGACATGGTTCCGATAACTTCTTCATGGAAAGAAATCGTGGCGTTCT
Source organism: Citeromyces siamensis (assembly GCA_003706365.1). Taxonomy (NCBI): domain Eukaryota; kingdom Fungi; phylum Ascomycota; class Pichiomycetes; order Pichiales; family Pichiaceae; genus Citeromyces; species Citeromyces siamensis. Next base: position 10,029 of record PPLB01004159.1, read on the forward strand.
ACAGCTCTTGTACTGATGCTGGAGTGGTGGAAGATATTCTTCTGAATGCTGTAACCTGTGTTGGTGGATACGTTTCATGGATGGAGATACAATTGATTTTGGACGCTTCCCTGTTAGAAGCTCTATACAACATCTTGGCAAACGAGAGATATCCAGCTGTACGCGTGGCGGTGACAACCACATTTGTTGAGATTATAAGCAAGAAGATGCTTCCAGTGAAGAAAATTGAGCTCCTAAAGTTTGTCAATCTAACGGCAGCTGTCTCATGTCTCAATACATCTGACCTGGACTTATTGGAGGCGCTTGGGAAATTGGTAAACTCGATTGGTCTTGAGGCTATAATTGCATTGAACAACTCGAGCCCACAAGAGCTTACAAATGTGGAGTTTAGAAATGCTGCAATCGACGTTATTGTGTCCAACTTTCCACTAACTCTGCAATATCTCGAGAATTCATATGACGATATCTCGCAGCAGGTATTCCCTTTCATTTCTGAATTCTTGCTTTTTCTTAAAAAAAACTTGACCAACAACCAGGTTGATTTCTCTCGTCTAAGCAATATAGAATTACTCAACACTCTGCTTGAAAAAGTCATTCTGAAGATGAAGTTTGACGAGGATGACGATGGAATTGACCAGGAATCACTAGAAGCATTTACCGAAGTGCGCAAAAAGCTCAAATTTTTTCAAGATTCCATTCTGTTCTTGACGGAGACCACAGCTTTGGAGGTGATAAACACATGTATCAACAGAAGTCTTTTCCAGGACTTAAATTCAGGCCCCACTGATTGGAGAACGATTGAACTTGGCGTGTTTGAGCTTTCCAATTACAGCGAGCTGTTGAGAAACAATGTGCTTAACCTTCCGAAAACAATGATTAACAACTCGCAGCCTTATCATGTCTTCAACGAGATGTTGTGTAAGGTGATCGACAACGCACCTAGAATTCTTGTAAATCATCAACTAATCCAGCTGCAATTTTTTGAACTAATTGTCAAGCATAGCAGCTTCTTCACCAACTCCAATATCCAAGTGGAAGGCATCGATAAACATCACATTCTTTTACAAGTTTTGAAGATCTTTGTTTCAAACTTTGGTCTCTTCAACGACGTGGAAAAAGTCAAGTTCCGCTCATGGTATATTTTCTACAGGTTCATCAAGTTGATAAACCCATCTATCCAGGACGAAATGCTTGAGCAACTCATCCAATCTTTGATGCCACTCTTGGTGATCAAAGTGGATGAAAGTGTTATGCGTGTCAATGAATCTCCGTTAGACATCGTTATTGAAAGTGATCATGACAACCTGTTTAGCAATCAGCTCTATCTTTTTGAAGCTGTTGGACTTTTGGTTGCATCAATTCCATCTGAGAATAAGGAGTCGTTTAAGATGAGGCTGATCGAAGTGATTCTCCAACCTCTATTCACATCGCTAGAAACGTGTGTGACTAATGTGGCGCAAACCTCTCAAACAAAAGTTGTAGTGGTGCAGGCCCACCACTGTTTGATGGCGATTGGAACATTTATTAAAGGTTTTGAAGGCTCCCCCGAGACTGCTATTGTGCATCAGGGTTTTCTGGCTCATTTACAGCAGATAACTCAGGTTGTTGTCATCGTATTGGAAACGTTCATTGAATATTCTTTAATCAGGGATTGTTCTCGTTTCACGTTGGTGAGATTGTTCAATGTCGTTGCCAAGGCCCCTGAACAAACTCACGAAATGATCGAGATAATTTTTACTCGTTTCATCAGCATGATCATGATGAAGTTTGACCTACTGTCAGTAGACGAGGTCATTGACTTCATTCATTTTGTGCAACAGGTTCAGCATGCAGTTGGTAATATCCAAAGTGTTTATCAGCTACTCAATAGCCTGGTGTCTCCTCTTTCTGCAAATATATTGGAAAGGATAGATACCACTTCCAATGACGAGGACTCATTCATGCGGGCTGACAAGTACTCACTCAAGAAGGCGTTTGTCACGTACTTGATCAATTTTTCGAACAATCACCAGACTTCACTCCTGGTTTCTCCTGAAAACCGGGAAGCGCTATGCAGCGTGATCAGTCATTTGCTAAATTTCGCACTTGATATCGAAGACGTCAATCTGATGAAGCTCTCAGTTATGGAGCTTACTTGTTTGATTCAACATATTGGTGGTGGCATCATCATAGATAGTATGGATACGTTTGGAATCATGTATCAAAGCAGCTTCCCGAACGCTGAAGATGTTCTGATAAAAAATAGCGTTATCTTGGCGTTTGAGCTTTTGCTAAAGGATAGACAAATCGATTTGAACAATGTTCAAATCAGGTCGGTGGTTTCGGAAGTTGGCAAAATGCTCAAGTCTCTATGTTTCATAGGCTCACCCCCGGATGCCGTAGTTAATGTGGGTACTAACAATCAGGGGCTCAATCAGGAGAATATCTCGAAGTTAATTAGAAATGACTACCAATGTCAAATACTGAAAGCATACATGTGTGGAAGCTTGATAATTCCTGAAACGGTGGCAGATCAATTTTTAGGGATCCTGGTCAATCTACACGAAAAAGCTTTTAACAAGGAATTTCTTTCCTTTGTTCAACAACTTAAAATGAATTGAATATACGGGCAAAATAGTTGAACTGGTAAAAATTGTTTATCCTTACACCAATACAACCGATGGCAAAGTGAGAAAAAAAAATCATCCGCACACAGTTTAGCGCTTGTAAGGACAGCGCTCGACAATTTACTTTCAATTGTAATCGAAGACGTACGCAAAAAAAATTAGAATGACTGGTTTGCCTTCATCTTTGTTTCCGGAGGATCCGTCTATTCTGTCGGTCAGTGCTAGCGCTGAAGAGCCGCGGAAGGATACCCCTGTTACGTTAGAAAACAAAAATGGTATGGATGCGATAACACGGCTACTAGAAAGTGCGTCTATTGCTGCTGGTATTGAGACTAAAGAACCTCCTATTCGACCAAGCGAGCCTCCTGAACCACCGATAAAGACAGACAAAATAAGCTATTCTATGGATCGGCTGATTGATCTTAGTTTGGCCGCTGGTGAATTCCACGGAAGCCTGCCTGAAGAAGAGTTTTGGCGGTTGAACGTACGTTCTCGGCCTTTCACGACAGCGCCGAAATGGAATAACACCCAACATGCGTCATCCGATGTAAAATCCGAGAGGAAATCGGGGAAACCCAAGAAAGAGCGCAAGAGAAGAGAATCACGGTCGGGTAAAGCGATAGCTCAAGATCAACTGGAATTCCCAGCTGTGGAAGAAGAAGCTCTCGTACCCGAGGATGAAACGCCTGGTTGGTTGTTGGAAGCTGACCAAAAGGAAGGCGGATCGTCAATCCAAGATTTTGAAAAGTGGAAAGCCAAGATGAAGCTCGAAGAGAAGAAACGCCGAGGGGAAAAGGTAACTTCGGAGGATTATGAAAACCTCAATAAGACGGCTACCGCTGCTCCAACTGAAGCACAAGAGTCATCGAAAAATCAACCAGAAAATGATCATAATAACGTGGACGACTTGTTCGAAACGATGAAAGTGAGTTCTGCATTATCGTCTAGTTCAAATGTGGCAGGCTTGGCACAAGAGGAAGGTTCTGCTCCGGTGACTGGTGGATCACGGTTCAGCTCTTTCTTTAGTCCAGCAATACAGACGAGAACACTATCAGAAGATGCAAACCAAAGAAGCGGTAGTGGTTCTCGTATGTTGTCGATGCTAAATGAGACTTCTGTTCAAAGTTCTCCACAGGAACCGAAAAACGCGAATAAGAATGACTCGTTTTTCATGTCTCTTCTCAGCAGGAAGATCTCTTCCGGATCCACTCCTCAGGATAAGGAAACTGTCCCTGAACAGATAAGCTCTCCAGTGCTTTCACCTGAACAAGTTCCACAAAAATTTCACAGCGAAGCCAATATGCCTCCCATGATGGTCCCTCCACCTCCAGGGCTCAGCAAAACTGGAGCACCACCACTCCCATACATGATGGATCCAAGAATGCAATTTGCTAACAATAACGCTGGTCAACCACCACAACAATTTGCTCCCCCACCTCCTCCACCTCACTTCGTTAGCCAACCAATGATGTACCCTCCAGGTTTGCAGAATGCGAACTCTAACGCAAGGATGCCACCTAATGCACCCACTTGGCTTCCTGGGAACTTTAACCCTTACATTATGAACATGCCTCCTCCGTTTCCAATGAATGCACCACCAGGAGGATTCCCACTCAACGCGGTACCACCGCCGCCCGGCCTAAGCTCGCCAATGAATCAGGAAAAGCAAAAAGATTGATTAATCAATATATGGGTTGCTATATCTTTTTTGTTTTGTTTTATTTTGTTTTTACAAAATTGCAGATATTTGCACCACCATATTGAGAATCTGCAATGACTCGTCACTTCCATTACTAAGTCTAGAGTCCGTCTGGAGAATAATTTTGGAGATCGTATTTTTCTGCTTATTCGAAAGCGATAACGACAGTCCCCCTGTAGAGCTCACCAGTAGCTCGTCGTGAATCGCATTAATGACGCTGACTCCACTGAACCCACTGGCAACCACCTTTGTCTGCAAAAAATCATATATGTCTGGCAGGATTTTTGACATCAAAACTTTGATTAGCTTATCGGTCGTTTCACTAGGTAAGCTTCCTGAGATCTCTTGCACTGATTCCAGTGTTATTGAACCTTCCTCATCCATTTTAACGTCTCCCTCTTCATCCCTTGGCTTAGTGAGATGTAGCTTACATGCACTTTGCAATAATGTAATGGCCTTACGCAAATCACCATCTGAGACTCGCAATATTTCTCGAAGTACCACCTGTTCGTTACTTTCACCAAAAGCAACCTTTTCTTGTTGGCAGATGTGCTGCAACCTGTTCAACGATAGGTCGTCGTCCAAAAGTTTGAAACGGAACTTGGAGCAACGAGACGCAACTGGAGTTATGATGCGAGTTATGTAATTACAGATGAGACAAAATCTTGTGACATGAGAGTATGTCTCCATCGTTCTCCTGAGTGCGGATTGAGCATCAGCTGTCATCGAATCAGCCTCATCTAATATAATCAGTTTATAAGGTGGACATGGATATTTTTGCAAATCCTCCTTCGATGGGTTTGATACTGTAAGTCTGGCAAAATTTTTCACTTTTTCACGAACAATAGAAATTCCTCGCTCATCTGAAGCATTGAGCTCCAAGACGCGAGATTTCATAAGGTTCGGACCGTACAACTCTCGCGCAGTAGCAAGAATAGTAGAAGTCTTCCCCGTTCCTGGAGGACCATAAAATAGCATGTGTGGAAGGTTTGATGTTTTCAAATTTCTCTTCAAAATGGTAACCGTGTTATTCTGGGCTGTAACATCGTCCAGTGTTTTGGGTCGGCAATTTGATTAGCAAAACCAGATTCATGTCAACTTACTATTTCTCCACCCAAGGCATTCGCTCCAGCCTGTCAGAAATGTCATGAGAAGACATTGCGCGTAGTGCAGTATATATATATATATATATCAAGCATCGTGAGAAGCGTGTCCGGATGCCACGCAAGTCCAATAACATTAAACTGGGTTGTTATCCCTCTCAGTTGGTCTATAAAATGCTGCACCTCACGTTCTTAAGGGGATTTCTGGACCTGAGATCTTTCGCATTGACTGAGATCTTTCATATTTGTGTGATGTATACTACTCTCATATATAATTTTTCCCTTGAACATAAATCTATTCTACTTCCACTATTGATTTAATGACACTAGTCATTTTAGCACCAGTAACTGTCGTATATCATCTTACTCAAAACTATGAGTGATTACGTTTGACGAATACAATGAGTTGTCGGGTCCACGTGGTTTTTACTAGTGGTTTTGTCTTTGAAATAACCATTGCTCGGAAAGATATTCTCTTGCTGTAAAGCTGTGCAGTAATAATAGTCCTCAATAAATGCATACTGATCATTGATATGAGTTCCAAAATTTCTGCTGGGAAATTCAAGACATCTATTATTGAGAACTAGGTTTCTCCACTTCCTCTGTCGGACCATGTCATGAAATTCTAAAAACACATGCTACTGAAATAAATCACCAATATTGAAATATATCGAACGTTATATTGAAGGATGAGGAGAAAGTGATGAATAAGCTACTGAGAGCCATGTCGGTGTATTGGATCAGCTGCAATCCAATACAAGGTGCATGTCGAGTGCAATGCAGGAGTAAAGGGCTACTGGATTTGGTTACTCTGCTTTTGATTAAGAAGGACATTGCCCGTCATGACATGTGGATGAGAATGGTCATTCTTCATGACCTTTATGCATTCGAATGAGCATTCCCCACAAACCTCTATGCATCCTCTTGCGAGAGTAATTCGTGTATAAAAAGGGGTCAAAAGACACCAATTAAGGAGTAGCTTCATGTAGAAGTAATACATCATTTACCCGAAAAACTACTACTACGAACGGTTTCGAGAATACCTAGAAGGATTTTTTTTTTCCACATAAACTTGTTAACGAAGAGGAGAATGCATTTACGCATGATAGACACCGTTTGCCGCACGGTACTCCTGTGTGGGATTCGGCCAGTGACCTATACCCACTAAACTCTCCTCCGCTCCAACATGTCACATGCCTGAAGGAGACTGCCCTGGGAACACCGGGGTCAGGGGTGTTGGGATTAACGACCCTAAGGGTGACTCGAACAGAAGACCCGTGAATACCTACCAAGAACACGGACCGCCTAGCCGTTGAACCAAACGGACTATTTTGGAGAGAAAACTGTGTCTGGGAACTATACGATTTAAGTTACCTTGATCGACTTCCAGATAACAAGCGTCAGTGGTTTAGTGGTAAAATTCAACTTTGCCATAGTTGAGCCCCCGGTTCGATTCCGGGCTGACGCATTATTTTTCGATGTTTCAATGTGATACAGTTACAGAAAATCCATTACATTTGCAGTATGCTAGAAGACTTTGGGCCATGTGTTTTTGTGCTGAGTTATTCAATTATTTTGGGAAGTCATAATTTCGGCTTGTGGACCATGGAAAGCATTGCACTTGATAAGTGAAATGCGCTGTGGTTTCACCAAATTGGCTTTAGACTTCTGTCTGAAGGGAATGGATTTTCCTGTCATTCGAACTGACAAGAAATCTAATCAGGACCTTGCACTCTATCAGGAGAGTGATCTTTTCGTGGATGTTTATTTGGCACACGATTAGGTCTGAGCTTTCCATGGTGTTTCCTCTCAAGATGTTCGGAATTTTTCGATGTTCAGATGTTCACTTATATAGGGATTTTTGGTGGGTATGCTCATGTTCTAGACTCGGAAGGAACATGTGCTTTTTTTTTTTTTTTTTTTTTTTTTAGAAGCGCGCTACAATAATCTACAAAAACAATAAGGGAAAAATAAGTGTGATAAGCCAAGGGAGAAAAAGGGATTTTCAATTGATGATCACTTCGACATGCTTGCCATACTTTTTTGCTTGACCTTTTCCAGGATATGCACAATGCAGGTAGAATATGCAAGGTCTCAGGCTCGCTTGTGCACGAAACACGAAATGTCGGATTTGGAGACGCGAGCACCAGAGAGGCATGAAGAAAGAGCTGACGTAACAGAAAATGACGTGACGGAATCTGAGATGGGGTTACCTATTTCCAGACTGAAAAAGACGATAAAACTTGATCCCAACCACATTGCTGCGACCGATGCTGCGGTTTATCTAACGGGAGTTGCCACAGAGTTGTTCATTAAGAAAATCACCGAACAAGCAGCGTTCGTTACAAAAACAGAAAATAGAAAGAAAATTCAATACAAGGATTTCTATCATGCTGTCCGGGATAACGAGAACCTTGAATTTTTGGCAGATCTTGTTCCTAAAACCCACACTCTGGCAGATCTCATAGCTCATGGTAAGGCAAAGGTGAACGAAGAGGACCGAGAGAAAGTTGCTCATTTAATTGACGAGGTGGAGGAAGACGAAGAAAACAAAGAGGAGGAAAAATCGATAATGAACAAACCTGAAAAATCCGCCTTGCCCCGTGGTCAACAAGTGTTGAACTTTGATCGCATCGTGCACCGGGAGCCAGAGAACCAGACCGAGGAAACCCACGCCAATGAAACGCAAACTAACGGAGATCAAACTAATGGAGTCAAAACTAATACTCAATTTAATACTCAAACTAATGCCTCCCAGACTAAGGAAGCTGAAATTGATGCTGAGACTAACTATGCCGAGGAAGAGACCAAGCAGACGTCAAACAATTTGGAGAATACACAGATGGTGAATTAACTATTAACTATATACAACGACAGCTCAACCTCTCTCAACAAAATTATGCGACATTGGGTAATCAACTTCTCCATTTTCGATATACTCTTTGAGTTTGTCAACGTACAGTTTGCCATCTATCGCACCCTTTTGATATCCTTTGAACTGATGTTTAATTTCCGCAACATTGGATGAAACGTATGGTTTGAGTTCACAACTGTTCAGATTAGCAGGAACTACAAAAGTTCTCACTTTTGAATAATCTATAAGATAACCCCCATGCTTGGTGTGAGAACCTACACCGGAAGATCTCGTTCCTTTGTAAAAGTTTTTATTACCCTGTTTACCGGTGAGTGGCACCCTTTTGTTACCAGTTTTCGAGTTCCCGTAAAAAAGTGTTCCGTCGCGGTAGGTTTTCCAAGGTCTTTTAAGGGCTGACCCTAGAGTTGCCTGAAACTGAGTGGCCTGAGTTGGTCTCATCACGGTTTGGTCCTGCACGACCCCAAATTCGTTTGGTGAAATTGGCACACAACGGATAAACATGAATCAATATGTGAGTAATTTTTGAATTACAACGTTTGGTTAACGATAAGAATCAAGGAGGCTACCCACCACAAGGCTACCCACCACAAGGTTACCCTCAACAGGGATACCCTCCACAGGGGCAGTTTCAAGGGGGCTATTACCCTCAACAACAGCCCATGTATGTCCAGCAGCCACCACCGCAACAAAATGATGGAGGATGCTGCGGCTGCTATGGAGGATGGT
>PPLB01004159.1:21468-34386 GCA_003706365.1 Citeromyces siamensis
AAAAAAAAAGGAGTAGGTGTCCGTCTTTTGAACATAATGTAACGCAATGAGACAATATAACAGAAAATGTTTTCTAGTTGCGTGTGAGGAAATGAACTTTTCCGGAAAGCTAAAGAGAAGTACATCATTTGGAATGTGAACACCCAAGGACATGAAAGTACACCAGTTTTGGGATCCAAGCTCTGTGGCTAATATATATGACTAATGATCAGTTTAAGGCAGCTGAATTGTGATATTCGAACATACCCGAACTAATTACACTTTGCAGACGCAGACTGATGCTTTATATCAAATATATCTCATTAAATACTTAAATGGAAAGAACTACTACTGGAGGCGAGCCAGGAATGTATAAAACCGCACATAGAAATGCTCAATTCCTACCCATTAAAGATTCGAATTTTCTAAAGCATCATTCACTTTAACGCCTGAGCCGCCATTACACTGCGCATGACCGAGTAACTACATTGGTGGATTGGTTTATTCCTGAGTATGTGGTGTTCTGATTAATTTTTCCGTGGACTCGGAAGACGCTTTTTCAACAAAGAAGCAAGAATCTCTAACTGGTGATATCATTTTATCCTATAAGTTCCATTGCAATTCTAAAAGTGTTCTCATGCATAAATTAGATGAAACATTGATCATAACACAGCGAACCCACAAACTTTGCTATCTCGATTAACCTGGTATTTGAGAGGCTCGGTATGATTGACGACGCGGTACGCGTTTATCAAGAAATGTCGATTACGTAAAATTTTTTTTTGGTGCCGGTGAAATTGATAACCTCCTAGAAAGATGGAATCGGTTATGTCTACCTAAACAGAATGTACGCACCTGAGAAATGGTAGGTCATTAAGCCCAAATAGATGCAACCAAGCATATACCATATCTAAGGCGCAATAAGAAAATGTAGCTATGATTAAATATCACCAAAAATGATATAAAGTTTACTAAAAAAATGCAAATCTATGAATAATTCATCGAAAAAGATAAAGATTCATGCTCCTCCTGTGTAGGCATCTACAGACTTCCATGAGCTGTTGGTTAATAGGAGAATTCAGAGATTACCGGGAAAGTGCGATTGGATGGAATCAAAAATGGATGATCAACAATGAATGATATGTCTTTTTTTTTTTTGCACCATAATACAATTTGTCGACAGAAAAACAATATATATATATATCCATGAGGTCTATAGAACCTCCACAGTGGCAGCGGGGCTTTTTCGAGTCAGAAGAGTCTCAGAAGCCGATCGCACGGTTCAAGCAATTCAAAACTGTAGACTGGGTTGAAGACGGTGTTAAAGAGAATAGGAGGCGACTCGCAGAGATCACGGAAACAAGACATGGAGAATCTTTAGAGGACATTGCGTATCAGAAGGGAAGGCTGGGTATAGCACTTGTCAAATTAAAAGCCTCTGGCCAGAATTGGTTTATCTTGACTGTTATGGGGGTTGTCATAGGCTTCATAGCGGGTGCTCTGAATATTTTAACGGAATGGTTGGGTGATTTAAAATCGGGCAGGTGTTCTACCGCTTTTTATCTCAACAAAAGCTTTTGCTGCTGGGGAGAAGATGAAGCAAACTGCACCTTATGGAAACCATGGTCTGATCATTTTGTGACTAGTTATGTGATGTTCGTTGGGCTTTCTCTCTTTTTTGCATCTATTGCAGGGGTCGTGGTTAAGCACTATGCCCCTTTTGCAGCTGGATCAGGGATTTCCGAGATCAAATGTATAGTGTCGGGTTTTGTGATGGACGGATTTCTGAGTGGTTGGACGCTACTCATCAAAGCTATCGGACTGCCCTTGGCGATTGCTTCAGGTCTCAGTGTCGGAAAAGAAGGTCCTAGTGTTCACTATGCCGTGTGTGTGGGCAATGTTATTCCTACGTTTTTCAGGAGGCTCCAAAGATCGCATCAGAGTGCAAGACATTTCTTGACAGCTGCGTCAGCAGCTGGAGTTGCTGTAGCTTTTGGTTCTCCGATGGGGGGTGTGCTATTTTCCATAGAGGAGATGTCGAGCATATTCAAGCTTTCAACGATGTGGAGATCGTATTACTGTGCGCTGGTAGCGACGGGTGTTTTGTCATTGATCAATCCATTTAGGACAGGGCAGTTGGTGATGTTTGAAGTACGCTACGATGAAAGCTGGCATTTTTTCGAAGTCTTTATATTCGCCCTGCTTGGTATCTTCGGTGGCGTTTACGGGATAACCATTTGCAAGTATAACATTCAAGTTGTCTCTTTTCGCCAAAAGTTTCTCAAGTCACATGGGTTGAGAGAAGTAGTTGTGTTGGCATTGCTCACATCAATGATCTGTTATTTCAATCAGTTTTTACGAATGGACATGGCCGAGACGATGGGAATGCTGTTCGATGAATGCAAAGACGGAGAAGAGTACGCGGTTTGCAATATTGAGAAGAATTGGCTTGGTGTCGCGTGCTCGCTGATGCTAGCCACGGTAATCCGTATGTTTCTCACTATTATTACCTACGGATGTAAAGTACCGGCAGGTATATTTGTGCCTTCGATGGCCGCAGGTGCTACTTTTGGGAGTTTTGTTGGAGTTTTGACAAAAATGTTTTACCAGCGATATCCCGATTTTTACCTGTTTAAATCGTGCAATGGAGATGAGAACTGCATTGTCCCAGGAACTTATGCTTTTCTCGGAGCAGCTGCAGCTCTTAGTGGGATTACGCACCTAACTGTAACGGTGGTGGTCATCATGTTTGAGCTCACAGGAGCTGTTAGGTACATTATACCCACGATGATAGCTGTCGGTTTTACCAAAGCGATCAACGACAAATGGGGGGAGGGTGGTATTGCTGATCAAATGATTCGGTATAATGGAATGCCATTCCTAGACGGTAAAGAAGAGCACATATTCAACGTCAAGACAGCTGCTGCCATGTCCTATAAAGTGGTTTGTCTTCCGGCTAGTGGGGTATCTGTTGAATTACTGCGGAATACGCTTGAGGAGAGTATTTTCAAAGTTTTCCCGGTCGTTGAAGGAGGCTACCCAGTAGGGTATGTGCGCAGAGATAGTATTCTCAAAGAGATTAGCAGAGCTGACCAAGACTGTGCTTTTGTGTCGGGTGAGACGTTGAGAAGATTGGGTTTCACTTCCAAGGGTAATGTAAGCCACCACTTGAGTTTGGAACATATCGTTAATTTGACTCCGGTTACGGTTGACGTCAATCTTCCTCTGGAGATGACGTTTGATATTTTCTTCAAATTGGGGCCAAAACTGGTTATCGTTACGGACAGAGGTTTACTCGCTGGAGTAATTACAAGGAAGGATATTGCCAAGTACGAGATCTTTCAGCATCACCATACACGTGAGAGAAACGAATGGCTCGAGACAAGGTTCTGGGGGATCTTGTGCGATATAGGAGACACGTTTAACGGGTTCAAGGAGAGACTATTCAAAAACAAGTACAATTCTATAGAAGGTTCATAAATTAGTAGCGTTTTATCATCTATACAGGGAATCAACCAACGAGAAGAGTCTCTGGGTCGGTGAACTCGTATTGTGGGATTTCCAGGTTCAAAGGAGCTGGACCTTTTCTAATTCTTCCAGAAATGTCATAATGAGAACCGTGACATGGGCAGAACCAACCACCAAAATCACCTGATTCACCGATAGGAACACAACCCAAGTGAGTGCAGATACCCAGCATGACCAGCCATTCTGGATTTTGAGCACGGTCCGAATCCTTTTGTGGGTCTCTCAGAGTGTTGATATCAACTTTGTTAGCCTCGTTAATCTCAGCTTGCGTTCTGTGTCTGATAAATACTGGTTTACCTTGCCATTTAACAATGACATTCTTACCTTCGGGAATAGCACCAAGCTTGACTTCAACTTTAGCCATAGCCAGCACATCAGCAGAAGCTGACATGGTGTGCAAGAACGACTCGACGGTAGACTTGGCGCCAGCCGCTCCAAGAATACCAAAAGATCCAACCATAAAGTAAGAGAATACCCTAGACTTGTCATCAGAGCTGTTCTTTTTGAGGTAGTGAGAAAAGTCTGGAGAATCGTAGTTGGACTTAGCAACAGCTGAAGAGGATGAAAGAAGTCTTGCCTGGACTCCCAATCCTCTTAGACCAACATTGTGTCTTGCAATCGATCTAAGCGCCATCATTTTATGAATATTATTGAAGTCGCTTACAGAAAAATATGAATTTCCCTTAATTTTATTGGCTCGTGCAGCTGCTATTTACACTTGACAGACGTTGGTTGGGGCACTACTCGTAGTTGGGGTAAACATTCTTGTATATAGAATAGATATGGAACTAGGGAGCTAGATTTATTACCCGCTGTTCCCACAGAATCTTGAACGAAAAACTGCGGGACTGTATTTTTTTTGAAAGCCATGCCATAGTTATATAAACTTCATAATAGTTCCAGAAAACTGGCACCTGTTTGCAAGCTTGATCGTTCAGATGTAAGAACCGTCTGTTGAAGGTGAGAGAAACTGGTCTGTATAGATATTGTTCGTCCAGTCGACCTGGAAAGTGACTCTTTCATCCAAACTCAGCAGTTATTTCTTGGATTTTCCACTGGGCAGTGAGGAGCAATAATGACGGGCTAAGCCTTATCGAGTCCGTATCACTCCATTTCAAATCCTTCCGCATTATCGAGAGCATACTGTAGTTTTTCACACAAGACCTGCTTGGTGGGGTACTCGAAGATACAGATTTCATTGAAGCAAGTATGCGCGAGAGGCAGCTTTGTCGGATGATCCTTTAAAAGCGTGACTCGTATCTTTAGTGGATCAAGTCCTGTTGCCGGTATTCTGTCGCTCCCAGACACAAATTTAAGAAACTTTTTCTGGTTATTCTTATTCGAAGACTCGATAAACTCCCAGAACCATTGGAGAAGATCAATATCAAGCGTGTCCCATCCATTGTAGACTGCGGTTTCCTTCAGCATGGAAACATCCAAGTTCCAATGCTCGTCGCATTCGCCAACAAGAAGCAGTTCAACCTCTTGTGATGAAAACAAGGAAAATGCCTTCCCGCCGATGACGTTGTAGAATCCGGTGCGGAAAGCTTGATACTGATCGGCGACAACTTCGTTTAAGTGATAACTAATATAGCGCCTAACGTATTCTCTACGGTTTTCCAAGGTGACCTGAATCGAGCCTCCGTTGGGTATCAAATTGACCTCGCTGACCTTTCCATCCCGTTCCTTAAAAGAAAGACAAAAGAACAACTCAAGCGCTTCAATTTCCCTGTCTGATTTTAATCCTAGAACATGCTTGAGGCCCTTACCAGAGTAAGGGTAAAGCTGGCAATAATCTTCGACGTCAATTTTTTCGTTAACAAGTTTCTTGTATAACGCTCTAGGCAGTTTCAGATCCAAGATGGTAAAGTTGTATATTGCAAGCCCGAGAACAACGCCCACAAGATAATATAGCTCGTTTTTTTTCTTTCTTGGATTGAACCAGTAAAGTTTTGAATCTTCCGCGTTGCCGAAGAGGCCAAGATTCGGGTGAAACAATTGTTCAGTCAAAAGCATGAACCATTCTTTTTTTAACCCACCTGCATCAACCCCGCGCTCCTCCACGAACTCCACTTTTAATGGCTTTTTCATGTATGCTTGACGATGGCTTATACTTTTCAATGAATCGCTGAGCAGAAACTGCCTTCTGGCTCTTATAGTGAAATAAAAATCCACCATGCGAGCTCGGTGATCCAAAGACGCCAAAAAAGTTTGTTCGCCTTCGCGTTTCATGTACGTTTTAGCCTCGTATTGCAGAATGGAAGTCTTGGTGGAAAGAGTGAGCAAGAAAGGGAAATCGCAAAATGTAAAAACCGAGCTCAGTGATGGACCAAAGCAAACCGCATGTGAGCTAGCGTGAAGGTAATGCACAACAGATTGATAGTCGTCTTGAGGAAAGTTAAGAGGTGCTACCGGCTGGTCAACCTTCCCCTGCCAACAACTAAAGTCCTGCTTGAAATCTATGAGATCAGTTACCTGATTATAGAACGAGTTAACAGGTAACTTATTGCTCCTGGTGGCACTACGTTGGTTTGCAGCGTAGAACAACGCCAAAGCCCTAGCTGCACTTCTCAAACGCCAATCATTGCGGTAAAAAGAAGGATGGATCACAGGCTCCTTATCGGTGGGATTTGCCATTTTCTTCACCAATGTACGAGTATGTGAAGGACCAATCGCATTGAGCGAGTCTTTGTAGTTTACATCGTCATTTTGTATAATCCTGCAACCGGATGCTCCAAGCCGTTGGACATCGATAAATCTCATCATCTGGAAAGTTATGTAAAGGTTGATCAATTCGAGCTTGCGGAGATAGATAGCAGTTGGTAAGCTCGAAAGCCAAGCAGAGAATCTGTGAGAACGCTCACGGTCGAGGTTACCTATAAAACCAATCAGACGTTTCATAATGCTATAATTAATCGACCTCAGACGGGGTTCCATCTTTTTCGGTGTTTGAGGTTTCAAAGACGGCCGCAAACTGGGCAGTTCGAGAAGGATGATGAGACAGTTGATATTCTGCTTCTCGTAGCCCGTATCATAATTCTTCAACAGGGTGTTTACACCTTGGAGTAAACTGAAATACGGTTTTGCAGAGGGTAAAGTGTGCAAGAGCCTGAAAAACCTTTGCAATTCCACCAAATCGACCGTCCCGCGATCATGTGAGATGAAAGAGCAGTTGAGAACCTGCAAACAGGAAAATGACTCGTATAAAAACTTGCAGAGCATATTGTAATTGTCACCACATGCAGCTATGGTCTCTTCGATTCTATCTCTACTGATCTTTCCGACTGTAATCTGTGGTTCGTGTTTCATTTTTACATGACATACTTGACAACGAGCGTTTTCGTCGGTTGACTGACATTTAACGATAGAACCGCAACAAGCGCATTTGACGTAGTGCTCAAGTTTGTCAGAATTTGACGATTCAGAATCTGATGCGGGTGTTCTAACTACTTTACTAAGCCACTTGATACCTGGCCTTGTCTTTATCCTTTCACGTGGCATAAGAACGAGGCGGTTCAAGCCAATGAAAAAAATGCACTCAATTATCTATCTATACACCCTAAATGAGCAAAGTCTCAATCTTGTCCTTGACACCGTAGATTTGGTTTTTAATGGAGGAAGCGTCATTTGTTGTCACTGAAGCGGCGATAACGGGTCTTGAAACACCGCATGCTCTTCCGAGAGCGGTCTTTGAAGGAACGAAAACGTATGGAACGTTCTTGTCTTCACACAACAGAGGGAGATGGAGCAGAATCTCAATAGGTTCAG
The DNA here is from genome assembly GCA_003706365.1 of Citeromyces siamensis. Classification (NCBI taxonomy): domain Eukaryota; kingdom Fungi; phylum Ascomycota; class Pichiomycetes; order Pichiales; family Pichiaceae; genus Citeromyces; species Citeromyces siamensis. Next base: position 28,744 of record PPLB01004159.1, read on the forward strand.
TATCGGCAGCCATGATGATAAACTCCGAGATACCTCTGTTGAGAGTCTTTGTGGCTTCGTTGGCTCCTTTCTTGAGTTGTCTCAAGTTTTGAGCTTGCTGGACAACGTCCAAGATTTGTTGAGCCAATCCAGAGTCGGCCAAAGGAAAAGCTTTTGGGTTTGGTGCAGACATCTTAAGGTTCCTTGCAATAGCTCGCCCTGTAAAAGTGAAAAAAAAAAAAAAATGAAAATAAAAAAAGCAGATGACATAATATATACACCACATGATATATATCTTGCGTTGTTCCGGGTGACCTTTTTGGCTACTGCATAATTTCTTTCCCCATGTTTCACTCACTCCCTTGGCGTACTTGCCAATACTAGCCATAACCGGCGTTGATTCAGCAGGGAATTTACGTCAAGAAAAATAGACACACCCGGTGCAAAAAAGAAAAGATCAAAAACTTCTCTCCGCGACGGGGAATCGAACCCCGGTCTACCGCGCGACAAGCGGTAATTCTAGCCACTAAACTATCACGGATTATATAGAAGTTTGAGGAGTAACATATTAGGAGCGACGGACTAGATAAAAAAAGCGCTTCCGGAGGCACCTGTGTCTCTTTCAGATGAGCAATGGGCCTTATGGATCTCCCAAAGGCTCAGAAACACATCTGATGAACGTCTAGAAAGCCTTTTGAGAGAAGAGGATTGAAAAAGATTGAAAACACATGATTAAACAATGGCAATGAACAAGGATAATTAAGGAACGACAGACAACTTTCAAGACGATTGCCCGAGCGCGCTTAGACCTTGGCGAGGGTTTTACAGATACCTAAGGCACAGAATTTTACCTTACTGGATGGAGTTCACAAAGAATGCTAGATAGCTTGGTTTGGTATAACTAGGTGATTTAGTGTATGTTTCATGTGAGAAAAAGAAAACAGCCTGAAAATGGCGATGAAGCACGATGTTAGGTGGATTCTCAGACGCCTTGTTGACCATGCTTAACCCAACAACGAATACTATATGAATGTACATGTTTATAGCTTTTATTAAAGAATCTTGATTTGTATAATCGTTCAGAATTAGTACGTTCGATTCTCTTCACTCTGTTTAGTACCGAGCCAATACCAGCAGATATTGTAGATAACATCAAAGTCTTCTTACAAAATAATTACGTTAATTGTGATAAAGACACAAAGAGAGTTTAACTAGAAAGCAGATTCGTTTTAGGTCAATTCTCACTCATGTAACGAAGGATAATCTACCCTCATGCATACTAAACGACCGTATATCGTGCTTTGAGATGATTTATACTAGTCTGTTTTTTTTTTTTTTTTTTTTTGTTATCCATCACTATAAGCTTCGTCGTAGATTTCAAAGACAGACAGGTGAGCATCAACAATAATAGCCATGAAAACCGATTCTTAGAGTCCTACTTTTTTTACGGAATTTGCGTATATAACGTAAATTGAGATAATCAATTACAAAACTACTTGAAACAGAACACCACGGTAGATTCAATGTTTTTCTAAAATCCTACATTTCTCGGATAACAGATAAAGACGAGACGACAACACGTTCAAATCGACCAGAAAAGTGATCTTCGGTTATTTCCTAGACTGGTTTAGTGTATATAAGACAAAACCTCAAGAAATTTCTACCAGTGTATCCGAGCAGCCGGGAACCGATCCTAGATGCATATCGAATGCCATGTAAGAGGAATAGACTACTGTCTTCGGTTGATCCACTTTTGATTAAGAAGGTCAATCCTCGTGATCACACCTGGGGGAGAATAATCGTTCTTTATGACCATCATAGATTCGAATATCTCCATAAATATCATCCTCTTACAGGATTAATCCGTATGCAAAGGTCGTCGAAAGACTCAAATTAAGCAGTAACTTCAGATAGAAGTAACATATCATTCATCTGAAGAAAAATTTTACGAAAGGTTGATTACTTGAATATTTGAGAGAGAAAAAACTATGAGTGTGATCTACGCAGCTCAAGCTACTATCAGCTCCTCATGGCATCAGCAATTCCTCCATTTACTACCAGGTTATTACTTTTCAGATGAGGGAGAATGATAATCGTTTACATTCGTAAAAAAAGACTGAAGATGAATGACAAAATCTAAAAACCATAACCAATTCTGGGGGAAACTCCACTCGAAAAAACTCAAGAATTCTGGCATTTGGGATGATGTTGGTATGTGGTGGGTATCGTCTGCTCAGTTGACTGCGCTTCTACTTCAATTGGTGGTGCGATCATTCAACGAAATTGATGAGGAAAAACCAGAAAATAACTTTCAAATCTTGTCCCTGAATCAAACCGTCGAATGATCCACCAATGCAGATACCTTTAAGCAAATTTTGAGGATCTTTGGTGTAACAATAATAAAAGTGCATTTAGCTTCCTGCATGTTGAAATTTACGCGCACCCTGCGCACACAATATACTAGGTTTCTTAACTGCTGTAAATTGCATTCAACACAAGATGTCCGACCTTTGGTATGTGTGCTCATGATGTTTATTAACATATAGTCCTGTCTATGCTGTAAGTCTGCCTAGCGACTCAAGTTTCACTAACTTCTAGCCCTTCTTTGGATCGATTGGTTGTGCTGCAGCCATTATCTTTACATGTTTCGGTGCCTCTTACGGTACTGCTAAATCCGGTGTGGGTATCTGTGCTACATGCGTTCTCAGACCAGATCTTATGATTAAGAACACTGTTCCCGTAATTATGGCTGGTATCATTGCCATTTACGGTTTGGTCATCTCTGTCTTGATCACATCATCATTGAAGCAACAGCAAGCTCTGTACACGGGTTTCATTCAGCTGGGTGCTGGGTTATCTGTAGGTCTATCAGGATTAGCTGCAGGCTTCGCAATTGGTATCGTTGGTGATGCAGGTGTGCGTGGAACAGCTCAACAACCAAAGCTTTTTGTTGGAATGATTCTGATTTTGATTTTTGCTGAAGTTTTGGGTCTTTATGGCCTGATTGTAGCCATTTTGCTCAATTCTAGAGCCACTCAAGATGTTGTGTGTCAATAAGCGATAAATAAAATATGTTTATTTTTCTATCTGATTGCGAGGAAATTATGCGCAACTCGTTTGTTGAGCTCTTCTCTCAATATGTACCACAAATCCTCGCAAGTTGGAGGAATCCCAAAATTGCAAAGTTCTTTCCTCCAATCGTACTCCGGTGCCGATTGCGTGTACCTGTTAGAGATTGCAAGCTGATAAATTTCAAAAGCCTCTCTGTTTGTCTCATCCTTCCCATGCGACTCATTTTCAAACTGGTTGAGCAATTGTATAATAACGCAAATTTCTTGCGAGGTGAAATGGTTATTCTCTGATACGATAAATGGTAGTATCCGCGCTGCAAGGAGCGGGAAGTACTTGAGAGGAAGATGTGGGAAACTGAGCAATGACATGAGGTGTTGAAGCGCACTTGTGTGGTTCTTCGATTGCATCAATGAATGAAACTGGACAAGCACAGCATAAGGTGCAAGACATTGTCTTAGGGCATCATCCAGTTCAATTTCATCTTCATCCTTTAGTTCACCTTTTATGATTTCATTGATTGTTTGCTCCTTATAGTCTTTCCCTTCTAACAGAGCGTTTTCAAAAATGGTCCAGCATCTTTTCCGAAGCTCGTCCAATGAACCGGCTTTAGAGAAAAACGTAAGACTCTCCAACAGTAACCCTTCCTCTTCACACGCCAGTGCTTTGTTGATGAGAACCTTTTTCGAGGTCTCCGGTAATCTCTTCATCAAGCAAACAGACAGACACCATTCTAGGTCATCATTTGTTTTGACATGGAATCGCGGTAGAGTCTCTGAAAGTATAACTTTCGTTTCAGGAAAGTCCAAAAGCGCCCATAACCCAACACCCATGGCACATGTTTCTTGCGTCGTTAGTAAGCTCAAAGCAAGGTCTTTGAGAAGAAAATCGGAAATAGTGATGTTTTCCGATTCCTCATTACTGAAGACGAAAACAGATTCATAATCTCGAAAGAGATCGATAACATCGCAGAGCACTGCAACATAGGCACTAGTAGGTTTGTCCAACACCATCATAGCATTTATCACTTGGAGAGTTTTGCCCTCTAATAGATCGATGCAGATGAGTTCCCAATCCCTCAATTCATCTCTGTCCTGTGCGAACTTAGCCAATGTCAGAGAGCAATAATCCTTGATGTTAGACATCTCAGGCATTTGCAAGAGAAAAAGCGAGAGTAAAGTTTCATACCAAGTTTCTGCATTTTTCAGAATTGCATGGCTCGAACCACTCAAAACTTCCACCACTTCTCGTATCTGTGCAACAAGTTCGGCAGACTCTGCATCAAAGGGCAAAGTTGCCAAATAGTCTCTTAATCCACAAGCCAAATGTTTCCACTCTAAGAACGCAGCACTATTTCCTGAAAATGTCACAGTGTCATATGACGATAACAAGTGCAATACATCCTTTACAACAACGGTGGTAGTGCAGTTATCAGGTTCTTTCTCCAAGCCAGCCACAAGCGAATCGCATGCTCTGCTAAACTGGCCACGCATTATTAGCTTTTTGATATATGTGCTCCAGTAATCAGGATGGGAACACGGGTGAGCACGCGAGTTTAATGCATCGCTTACTTGTGGGTCAGGACTGATGTCTGCCCTGTTACACCAAAGAATTAAGAGCGAGATTTTCTCTTCTGCGCTGCTGAAATACAGGAAATTCATAAGATTTAAAACGCTGATAATGATCTCAAATGGGATCATCCGATCGTAGTCAGTGACTTCCTGAGCAGTACTCAGCCCTTTGGCCACAAATTGATTGAGATCAGTTATCAACAAATTCATGGTCTTGAACAGTTCCTCTTTGGTGCTCACCTTGATGTTTTCAATTATATTCAATACTCCAATTGTCAGCTCCTCTTGTTCACTATTCACTTTGAGAGATTTGTACCGTTGGTCTTTCAGAAGTAATTCGAAAAGTTTGAATATATCACCCAAATAGCTCAAGTAATCAGCCCCTGTGCACATTCTTGGTATGTTAAATTCTACATCATCATCAGGCGTTTCTGAAACTTCGGATCCAAGGTTTGCGGACAAGCCTATCTCATTGGAAAGTGGATCGACTAGCCTTGTAAACGTTTGGCCTAATTGTTTCATCATCTTCAACCCAGTGGAAGAAATAGGCGCAGAATTAATGTCCACAAGTTCCACATTAAGTTCATCAGATGAATTTTCAGGCATAAAATCACCGTCATCAACTCTCATTCTGACATCTTCCATGTCAAACTCTGGCAGAACTTTGCCATCATCAAGGATGTTGGACATCTCTTCCTGGTTTACTTTTGAGTAACGAACGACTTTTGGTAGCTGTTCTAGAGATTTGTTTTTCTATTTTTTTACTTTTTGATCGTAGACTCTAAACAAAAAGGATTAGGTAACGTGTTGTCATGCAATGAATGAAATCCAGTGGGAACACATTACAGGTATGGTACACAAAACTTCATGTGCAAATTATATTGGTTTTTCTCGAGTCCCCTTAAATATACGATGAGCAATAACACTTTAACTTCACTAATGAGATGCGTATTTCTCTGATCCCCAAAGTTCTAGAAGTGATACAGATTTGCGCGCTCGGTGGGTCTAAAAAAAAAAAAAAAAA
>PPLB01004174.1:1659-29266 GCA_003706365.1 Citeromyces siamensis
GTTTTTTTTTTTTTTTTTTTTTTTTTTTTCTCTTTTCTGTTTTGTTACTTATTTTATTCAAAGGTTTTAGGTTTCAGATATTCTTAAAATCAGGGAGTACAATAAAGATTTTGACTTAAAAATAAAATTGACACCAGTCATATCACTGTTAATTATTTGTGATTCTGGGAAAGCCGGATCCACGAACTATTGCACAAACTAAATGGCGTTGAGGTGCATCTTATTCGTGGTATAGTACATATTGCGACGAGAACCTCACCGGATGCGCTAGATCGTATTTTTACTTCTCAATATTTATCCTGATACCGGATCTAATTGGTTTCTGATCGTCCCAAACATTTTTTTCCATCACTTTACATTAAACAGAGAGGCAATACATTGAGTGAAAACCACACCACTTTCTTTAATGAATTATCATTCTATTGCTTGTGAAACTACATGGGCACTAACAAGGACCTCTGAAGCTATGATGGACATGTTTATGACCACGCTTACTCTTTTTGTCAATTTTGGGATCTTTAAAGTCGATCAGTGACTCCGCCCCATCTAGCGCTACAGAACTGAGAAGGTTAAAGATCACGGCAGATTTCAATTTGGGGTTTTCAGATTTTGACATCTTTTCCTCTACCAAGTCACACGAGTCTGTGAGTACTTCAACACTCTTTAGGATGTCGCGCATAAGCTTGTCGAGCAATACCAACGTCAAGTTATAACGTACAACGACCCGCAAAATCTCATTATTGTCATTGCTCGGTTCAACGGAAGCACGAGGCAGCGGATAGTTGGGTACAATCCATCCGTGCTTACGTAACATCGTCGAGACCATTGCCTGAGGAATACCAGGATACTTTTGACGGAATGGTTTGGAAAATTGGAATGACACAACAGGAAGTGCCTCATGGTAGTTTTCGTGGTCACTGATGTCGAGTTCTGCACCTGACTTTTTGGGTATGTGCAAATTGGAAATCAAGTCAAATTGCTCGGTCTCTTCCAGAAATCTCGAGAGAATCCTTGCATTGGTCATGCAGTTGTCAAAGATGGAGTAATAACCTTCTCTGCCAAGAGATAAGAAATTGAAGTATTGATGAATAACCTGGAACCCTGGTCTGGAGAAGTTCAAAGTGAAACTTTCCTCAACTCCACCCAGGTAACGCAGCTCGAATTTAAGCTCGTCTGGAAGCATCGTCTGGTCCCTGAAGATAACCCAGCCAAGACCGGCGGATACAAGGCCAAACTTATGACCAGATGTATTGATCGAGCATACACGTGGTACACGGAAATCCCATTTCAAGTTAGGGTACAAGAATGGCGCCACGAATCCACCAGACGCACCATCAACGTGGATCGGGATGTCATATCCTTTCTCCTTTTCAATCTCATCTAGGATCTCGTTCACTTTCTCAACATCTTCAAAACCCCCAGTGTAAGTAGATCCTTCAATGACAAATACACCTATCGTGTTTTCATCGACATTATCTTTCAACTTGGCGAGATCCAGCAGATAGGTGGAGGGATCGACGGGGATAATCCTCGCTTCTACATCGAAATAGCGCGCAAATTTTTCCAGCGCAACCTGACAACACGATGCCATGATGATATTGGGGTGGAAATAGTCCATCCCCTGCCTTTTCCTCTTTGTCTGCCATCTTTTCTTCATAGCGAGTCCTCCAAGCATAATTGCTTCACTGGACCCAGTGGTGGCCGTTCCCAAAGCGTTCTTGATATAACCGTCAGCCTTATTCGGCTTTGGAGCATTCCACAAATTGGCCAATATAGAAACACATCTTTGATGGAACTCCTGCATGATTGGATACTCGTCATTGTCCGCCAAGTTTTTCACCAAGTTCTCCTGGATGAGCTTCTGAGCATGGTCTGACACGTGGGTATTGACAAAACTCGCCAGATTCAACACAGGTGAGCCATCCAATGCCAGATCATCGTGAATGGCTTCGAAAGTGGAGGTCTCATCCATTCCTTTTTGAGGAATGAGGTACTTATCAGAGATGCAGATTCCAGACACTTTGTACTTTGACATACCAGCAGCATCTGGCTCGTCGTTCAATCGGTTGTTTTTCTGAAGAATGTGATCATTCTTCATAGAGAGGTATTTGCGCACTAACCCTTGGTTCTTATTGAGAACCTCTTCCTCTAGGACGTCTGGATCAAGATGTTTGGAGATTGCCATTGTAATGTGTGACGGAATCCGCTCCCGATTTATATGCAACACTCTGAGATTGCTGCGGCATCTGTAGGCTAATGCATGGTTTTTAGATCTAGAACATTGACTAGGAAGCTATAAAGTTGCGATATCTTTTGAGAATAGTGCTTTTCTGTATGGTATAATGAAGATCGATGAGTAGTTATTGTGCATGATTACATGATGCGGAGTAATGGACTCTGCAAGTTCTCTGCAGTATGCATGGATTAAGGGGACAGGTGAAATTGACACGAATTCAACCACCATTACATTGTTTCGTTGAGTACAACAGGAGCTCTGACACAGATTAAAAAGGAAACGTTTTTCTTTTTTTTTTTTTTTTTTTTTTTTTTTTTTTTTTCTGACAATACTGTCGTGTAAATTAAGTCAAATAATGCAGTTTTTTAATGGATAAACAAAGAAAATATTATGAGCTGATCAACAATAGCGTACAGAGACTATATCAGATTCACCAAGGTAATGATAAAGCGCCGAGTGACGAATTGGATAAGCTAATCTCTCAAGTCAGTAGGGTAGCTGAAACGTATGGAACCTCGCGTGATAATATAAGCGTTTTGCTCGATATTATTCTTGACACACAAAACAAGAAATTGTTCCCTGACAGAGTCAAGAAAGTTTTAATCAAGCGATGGTTATATTCTTATGAACCGATAAATGAAGACTGCGTATTTAGAATAGTGGCCAGCTTGGGTCTGGAATCACCACATATATATCAAGCGCGTCAGCTAAAGAAATTGTCTCAACCTTTACAAGCTCTATTGACGAAATGGCTTTTCCAAAACTTTGTTCATCTTGACAACCACGATTGTTTGTCGAAATTGTTGCCAATGATTTTTAACCTTGTTGCACTGGAGTCTTGCCGCATTTATGCCGTGCTTCTACTCATTTCAACTTTGGTATTTACTGAAAACACAAACAAGAATTTCTCGATTGCCAAATTTCTTTCTCCGTGGAGGGTCGATTACGTTATTGACTTGTACAAAAAACTGGAGAACGACTTAGCGTTGATGACACTCTTGGCGTTTACTTCCAAACAACACGAGGTGTCGGCGAGTTCGAATATTGTTGTGAAACAGAAAATTCCATGGTGCCTGGAGAGATATAAGGGGAGATGTAACCTGCTCCGCTACATGGATATACCTTGTATGAATAGACTGATCACACTCAGAGTTGAGCGTGCCCGGTATATCTCAAAATTGGTTGATTCCTCTCTCGAACAAATGGTAGAATCGAATGACGAACTTTTCTTCATGTCCAAAAACTTGAATGAATTACAACGCCTCTTGCAGACACTCCAAGAATCATTGTCTAATGAGCGTGCCCTAAAAAGAATACATCTTCAAAATGACGAAACGGATGTACTTCGGATAGTTTCGAATATGGTACAAGATGACAATTTTGCCAACTTATATTCGACTGACCAATTTGTTGGTTGTCTGGAAAACCTTGAATTACCCTCACAAATCGGGCGAGCATTACTAGGTCAGGAAAGCAGGAGTGCAATAGTTGATGATAACATTTTTGTGAGGTTTGCGAAAACTTCCACGATGCTATCATCCAAATTCCCAATGATGTTTTTCATTCTGCAGTCAGATCTGTTGCATATTCGTGAACTAGACCATTGGCTCAGTTTGGTGACATGCAGCCGAGATCAACTCGACGTCAACAAGGAGAACAATACGATTTTACGATTGTTGTTCGAACAGGTGGCGCGATTTTGTCAATTATCTCAAACAAGGCTAAAATTTGTGGACCGGATAGTAAGTTTCGACGTTTCGGTATCCTTTCCAGATGATGACATATTACTCTACGATAAGCATCTCAGCTATTGGAGTTTATTTGAGGTACTTTCCATTTTGGAATGGCCTGTTTTACGGAATATTCTTATAAAGATTGTTTCAAAGAAGGGCAAAACTTATTTGAACAATTTATTGGATGCGCTGGTAAGGTTATTTCAAAATTGGCTGTCTATGAACTTTCAGCAAGACCAGGACTCGAGATTCAAGGTGTATTTTTGCATCAATAAGGCTTACGAGTGGGTGGTAAACGTCATTGCAGAATGTCCCAACTCGAGTGCGCTGTACGCGCTATTCAAATTTTACCAATTCTTGTATGGGTTTGATTATGACAACATAAGCGTGTGCAACTTGGTGCTTCCTCCATCAGTAGTGCACGGCTGTCTCTTCGGCAATGACGCTTTATTAGTGAATTTGATATGCCGACATTTGTGGTTTACCAAAAAATTTTTCAGTCAATATTTTTCGTCCAAGTTGCATGAGCTCAGCTTTGGACAATCGCAGTCTCAAGATCTGCACTTTGACAAGATGGCCTCTGAACTAATGGAATACAAAAATCTACACAACTCTTATGTGATGGATATCTGCAATCTTTTGTGGAGAAATAAGGCTTTTGAAAGCGGTCTTCGGTCTACTGCAAAAGCATTTCATCTGAGTTCTGAATTCACAAACAACTTACTCAAAGTGGGCCATTTCAGCAGAGGTGAAGACGACCGGGAAACTACAATCTACCAAAACAGGGATCTGTTTACACTTTTCAACATTCCTTGTTTTGCCTCCATGGCGAAACACACTCTACGAGAGATAGAGAATGGTGATGTCAAAGAGCCATTCTGTGGGCCGTTAAACGAGCCAAGGTTCTACGATCGCTTACAAAGCAGGGTGTGGTTGAATCCCGAGAGTTATCCCGAATACGACGATCTCCGAGTGGAGATGTTAGATAAACTAGCAAAAAAAGGATTTGGTGGCATTGCAGATCTGCTGCTTAATTCGCTCAAGAGCTTACTTAATCGCAAAAAAGTGAACCCTGGTGCACGACCCACCGCCCTCATCTCTAAGCGCAATGGAAGCCAGGGAAAACTTGTTTAGCATTGAGGATCCAGACGATTTCGGCGTAACAAACACCGGATTTCGCGGTAAAGATCCTAATATAGATTCTTCAGATCATTTTGGTGATTCTCCAGACATAAAAGATGTGTCCGGCAAGGAATCCACTTATGAACTCGAGGATATGTCCACGTTGCGAAGGAGGACCGGATCTTTTGCAGAGGATTTTAACCTCGGTAGCACAGTTGACTACTTTGGCCATCCGGTAAAAGTTGAATCAAAAAACTTCCATGAGTCCCGCAAGCTCAAGCTGCAGATTGTCACGGTATATACTGCGATGCTGCTGATTGGGTTGTCTGATCAAACTATCGGTACTCTGCTGCCACGTTTTCTAAAAGACTATCCTGGGTTGGACAGATCTATTGTATCTTTCCTGTTTCTGACACAGTTCATCGGATACATGATATCCTCTATCTTTAATAATTTTTTCCATCGCACGTTTGGATTTTTCGGGTGTCTTGTAAGTTCGGTATTATGTGAGATGGGCGCATACTTGTTAATTTCCACCAAACCCGCGTTTCCTGTACTGATGGTGTGCTAAACGTTCATAGGGTTAGGGATAGGACAGCAGGACTGTGCCTTCTCGTTGTGGACGGGGAATTTGGACTACCACAACCAAATCCTTGGAGTTTTACACTCGTTTTACGGCCTCGGGTGTATGGTGACGCCTGTCTTGGCTACTCATTTGATCCACGCGGGAATGAAGTGGCAGCATTATTACTTGATTATGTTTGCCATAGCAATGTGCATCCTTGTTGGTACACTTTTGTTTTTCAGGAATGAAACAAAATGGAAGTACCTGTACACGCAGCATGTGGCCAAAGAAAAAGCTGACAAAGAGTACGCTGAGGGCCACCATGGGGATGAAGTGCGGACAGAGCCGACCACGTTGCAGGTGATCAAAAACAAACAGGTTCTTTTCTTTACTGCGAGTCTCTTTATCTACGTTGGCTCGGAGAGTGCTTTTGGAAATTGGCTTTACAACTACGCCATTACCATCATTAATGTCGATGAAAAGAAAGCTGCCTTCATGACGTCAATGTTTTGGTTTTTCATGACGCTTGGTCGTTTCAGCCTTGCGTTTGTCAATGGACATTTCTTTGAGAATAAAGAGTACATCTGTCTGCTCTTGTACTGTTGTCTGGTAACTCTGGGTAGTGCCGGGTTCGCGCTTGTTGGGAATCTGAACGTTCGCATCGCGTTCGTCTGTATGATTGGGTATTTCGTCGGCCCCATCTTTGCCACTATAGTTATCGTGGCGCTCAAGTTCCTGCCCACAGATATATACGCTCTCGCTATGGGTGTTATTGCAGGGCTTGGGGGTTCTGGTGGAGCCATTCTCCCTTACTCTATAGGCTGGGTGAGTGAGTTGGGCGGTGATGGTAAAGGACTCAAATACTTCCCAGCAATGAGCTTAGTGTATTTTGCTGGGGCCATGATTGCGTGGGTTTATTTTTATCTCAGGAATGGGCAAAAATTCAAGCAAAGAGTCGATGCACATTGATTTGATTGATTGTTTTCTACATAGAATCTTCTAAACTGTTACTCATCCCTCTGGTTCCACTCTCTCTCGGTAAAATTCTTTTGGGTAAATGCATGAATGCTAGCTATTTCCTCTTTCAAAGCACCGTTCACCATCCTGTGTCTCATGAGCTTATTCTTATTCTCAAACAAGTTGCTCACTATTATCACTGCAAAAGCCTGTCCACATCCACCAGACATATCTTGTACTTGAACCAGAGAAGCATTCAGCCTTTCCCGTATAAGTTGTTCTAGATATTCTGATGTAAGCGACATATTTAAGCCAAGGTTGTGCGATTACCAAGTCAAAATGTCCGAAAAACTGAAGGCGGCCGTTAACGCGATACAGAGGCTGTATCCGATTAAATTGGCAGATAGCGCTTGGGACAATACTGGGTTATTGGTTGATTCGTCTATAGTGCGTGAGAGCAGTTGTAAGAATCTGTCTGTTCTCCTCACTGTCGACCTCACTTCGTCGGTAGCGCAAGAGGCCATCGAGCAAAAGGCAGACCTGGTGATTGCCTACCATCCTTTTATCTTCAGGGGACTCAAGTGCATTACCCCTGCTGATCCACAGCAGAAATCGCTTATCCAGTTGATTGCCAATGGTATATCTGTATATTCACCACATACGGCTGTTGATGCGGCAATTGGTGGTGTTAACGACTGGCTCGCGGATGGCATTTCGAAATCATCCGAGGCGGCTCGTGATGTTCTTGAACCGAGCACGGAAATTGCAGGTGCTGGAATGGGGCGGCTCGTAACGCTTAAAAATGCAACTTCCCTTGACCATTTGGTACAGAATGTGAAATCCAGCCTAGGACTGAACCATGTGCAAGTGGCACAATCGGCTTTGCATGGGGCGGGTGAAAATATAAAGACAGTGGCTATATGCGCTGGTTCCGGTGGGTCCGTCTTTCGCGGGGTGAAAGCCGATCTCTACTACACGGGAGAGCTCTCCCATCATGAAGTGCTACACTTGAAAGAAAGCGGTAGCTCAGTCATTGCATGCAACCACTCAAACACCGAGCGCGGATATCTCAAGGTAATGAAGGGGCTGCTTGAACAAGAACTTTCTTCAGACTTTACCCACTATCAAGTGGAAATTAGCAAAACCGATGCCGACCCGTACTCTGTGTGGTAATTTGTTCTACTCTCTACTTACAAGCGGTACCAAATGTACAGCTAATTCTAGAAACCGACAAATCCACCGTAAGCGTCGTAGTACAAGTCGCCATCTTCGTCCTCGTGTATGGGATCCTCGTCAAATGATATGCCTGCAAATGACATGCTAAGGTTGGTTGCAACGCTCGCCATCGACGGCGCATACGTCTTCTTAGCAAAAGGCGGTGTGAACGGCTGCTGTTGTTTCTTTGTCACTCTACGCCCACTGCACATGCCATTACTGGAACCGTTTGCAACACTTTGTCGGGCAACTTTTTCTGCGCAACCGTTCAGTCGCAAATCATCGCTGGTAGTTGGCTCATAACTCAGCTGGATCCCCTCGGGATTAAAATCGGGCAGGTTGCCATTTCTATCGTAAAAAGAACGGTTTCTAATCAACGGGTCTAGTTGCAAGTAATTATGCGCCAGCTCTTTGCCAAGTGAAATTTTCTCCTCAAGAAGGATATCACTCTCGAACGGGTCCTTACACGATATCCATTCGAAAGTCTTTTGTTTGAATTGTGCGATTATCTCGTTTCTTTCATCGGTCAATTTTGCCTTTGCCTCTTTGTCGACGACGTGGCCATTGGTCTCACGTGTTGGTTCGATGTACTTGTACTCCACATGGGAGTCGCCACCAACATGTTTTGGAATGTTATCCATATCTATGTGCTGTTTCAACTCTTTCAAGTTTTTAGAAAAATTAATCTTCGCGGCCACCACAGGGTCAAGCCATCTGCGCACGATGCTCCATATACCAGAGAAAACTATAGGCGCTTTGTAAATCATTACAACGCCCAATGATTCAGGGTAATGCGCCTCAAAACACCCAATAATGAATTTCACAGGAGCATAGTCCATATTCTTCAAAGTAAACTGCGACAAGTCGAATAAGATAGAACATGTATCGATTGGATCTTTCAAGAAGAGTCGCGCATACTCTATAACGAGAAGCGTATACCGCTCCAGCTCTTCTTGGGTCTGCTCGCTCGGGAAATGGAAATTGGGACGCACAATCACCATCGGACGGCCCTTTTTATCGTGACCCTGGACGACCGATTTTGGAACTTTCAGCTGATGCATGAAGCCAGAATTTGGATTCTCCAAAAACGGCTCCAGCTCTCCTGCTAAAAAAATGTCGTCCACTCTCCGTATTCTTTGTCTCCAATTCAGCGTGTTGAATATCATCTTGAGGGTATTCTCTAGGTTGAATTTTCGTGCTCTCACAAACCGCAAGACAAGGTTGTCCGGTGTGTCTGTCCTCAAAAATGCCCAAAAACATTTCTCTAGCTCCTCTGGAGGAATGCCCTTAACAATCTCTTTAATAGCAGAGATAGCAGAAGGTTTAATGACAGCGTCGTGCGCTAGAGCATCACGTTCGTTCGCTCTGCTTGACGAACGTCTCTGTACGCTCGGTTTCAGCTTACCGCTCCGGTGGCTGTGGTTACTGAGCGATCTGTATATGGATGCATTATTGGGAATGGAATGTGAATGCTTCGGCTTTGATGGAATCGGAGTTTCGTAGCCAAAATAATGAAACAGATGGAGCCATACCTCTTTAAGAAGCCGTTCCTGTTTGCCTGTCAGTGTCTCCACCCGTCCTTTGGGAATCTCCATGTGTTGTAGACAACGGTTGGATTATATATATATATCGTGTTTCTCGATTTTCTAACATGTCGCATCCTATTCTTAGTATGGTGGTTTTGCTGGTTACTTAAAAGGTTTCCTTGTCTTGGCGTGTGATATAATAGTCTATGAAAAAAAAAAAAAAATAAAAATAAAAATAAGATAGTTGAATGGGTTCATGCATTTCCTGCCTAAAGAAGAGACAGTTTTTTATGTACGCCAATTTTCTGAAGATCAATATTTCCCATTATCACGGAATGAAAACTTTATAAAAGTTGTGTTCTCCCATCATATTGATATATTGAGGGCATACGTTGGTCTACAAGAATGGCATGATATTGATTTAACCGAGTCTTCAACTTTTGACCGTCATTTTCAGCAATTTAAGAGTAAATATAAAACAGAAGAGAAAAGAAGAATGCAGTACACTTTTCGCCAAGTAATCCTTTTATTCTTGAAAATATTGGCAAAACTATTTTAGTTTCAGAGTGGGAACCCTCCTTATATCATATAAAAGGAGAAAAAAGCGCTGTACGATTGGCAACAGAAAAAACGACCAAAACACCTCTGCCGTTTTACACTTAATGAGAGAGTCAAGAAGACTGTGCTTTGATAACACATTTAAACGAGGAAAGTCCAAAGAGAAAAAAAAATCAGACCAACAGTTTTTCTATTTCATTAGGATGTATTCGTGATTCTGTATTAAAGAACCTCTGAAGTTTGACCTTGATAAGCATCAATTTTTCTCTTTGAATAAAATCTCAATCCTGGCACAAATAGAGAGTGTAGTTTACCAATTTTCTAGGACTCCTGTGAGATGTACAAATTGATTCTATATCGTACGATCTCTATGCGGAATGACGTAAGTATGCATAGTGAAAAGACTTCCCTATAAATGTATAGGAATTCCTGTACAGAGGTATCGATTAATATATTGATTTCATCCACCCGGTAATGCAAACAAATATTACTAGTCTACTCGGAGACTTAAATCTATCTCCACGGGGTGGAAATATCTCATAACCCTTTACAGTTCACAAGGAGAAAAGTGCTGATCGGGGAGATCACAACGCGAACGGCAAATCCTAGTAACTTCATCGAGATGATATAAAAGAAAAAGCCAGAAACGTGTTCCAGTAGAGTCGAACGGCCAACTCATGGTAAATACTTATACAACAAAGAAGAATCACTACCAACTGCGGATGGTACCAGAGCTCAGGACACCTGCGAATTGAGTAGTTATGAAGGAAATGATTAAATTTCACGGTATCTGATAAAATCTAGTATCTCAAATCTAGCTACACAAGGTCTCCACAGACCATCTTTCATCTTTTTGTAGCGATGAGCACGTTAGGATAATATTTTTATCTATGGCGATTTTTTTCCTTTTTTCAATTTGCAAGTATCAATTCGCCTAAATATAGTGAACTATATAGAGCACCCACTCACATAATGAAAAAGGGGGGTTTTCTATGAGTATTGTTGTATACTTTTCTTCAGAAACCTCTATGTTCATTGATGCGATATATACACGATGCTACACTACAAAACTGGCAACTCTAGGCTTCAGGATCACCTTCTTAATCTTTTTCCCTGCCAACCACTTGACACCACCGGGTGTCTCTAATATTTTCTGAACAAAATCTTCCTCACCTGGAGATTCTGTCGCTTCATATATAAATCTCATCTTTCCGTTCACTATTACGGAAATTTTGGAGGTCTGGCTGCGAACTTGTGGTTCAACGACTGGCCAGTCAGAATCTAAAATGGTTTTCCAAGGCTCATTCGATCTCGAGCAAAGAATCTCATAGGCTTCTTCTGCAGTACAAGGTGTCACTGGGGCCATCATTTTCAATAGTTTTTCGAACGAGCGTTTCCAAAGATGAGCGCTGACACATCCCGCAGAATTCGCAAGAGCGTTTGTCAATTTCATGTAATCAGCGATAACGGTGTTCAGCGAAACGGCACCTTCTATCGACTCTGTTATGGAACGAACATAATTCTGCGTGGCATTGTGTAGCATTATTTCCGCATCCTTTGACACCTTTGGGTCTACCGGAGAAAAGCTTTCACTCAGCTTGATAACTTTACGCAGCCAACGAACAACACCGCTAATTTTGTCTTCGTCCCAATTGAGATCATCTGTCACTGGGGCTTGGAACAAGATATGGGCTCTCACTGCATCAATTCCATATTTGTCGATACATTCTGCAGGATCGGCACCATTATGCTTTGATTTGGACATTTTCTCATACGAGACATTTGCTTTTAAACCTGAATCTTTAACTATGCCATCCTCCGTCATTTCATCACGGGTTAAAAACTTGCCCGTTAGTGGATCAGTAAAAGTTTTACCCTGAACCATACCCTGAGTTACAAGTCTTTTGAGAGGCTCCCCGTTTAGCTTGCTGTCGGTCCAGTACCCAATGTGAGAGAAAAACTTGCCGACAAAGCGCGCATACAAGAGATGCAAAATCGCATGTTCCACCCCACCAATATACATGTCTACGGGCATCATTTTGTTTACTGCCTCAACGGAAAATGGTCTTTCTGTGTTGTGTGGATCCAAAAAGCGGAAAAAGTACCACGATGAGTCCATAAAGGTATCCATAGTGTCTGTGTCACGTTTGGCTGCACCCCCGCACTTGGGACATTTGCAGTTTACAAAGTCCTCAATGTTGGCTAAAGGAGAACCACCCTTGGTCAAAAGGGGCTGGTTTATTTTGGGAAGCTTCACTGGAAGGTCTTTGTCAGGAACAGGTACCGTGCCACATGACTCGCAGTATATGACAGGGATTGGAGCACCCCAATAACGCTGCCTACTAATGAGCCAGTCACGGATTCTGTACTGCGTCGAGGGGCCTCCTTTATGCAGAGAGGAGAGTTTCTCTGAAATCGCTTTGGCAGCTTCCTCACTCGTCAAACCGGCATATTCACCACATTTCACATTTAATGGTGCCTTTTCCGTAAACGGAAGTTTTGCTGGTTGTCCAATACTTTGTTTCATGGGTGCGTCTTCCCCAAAATTCTGTTTATAGAATTCAAAATCCCTGCCATCGTGCGCTGGACAACCCATAACTGCTCCGTGACCATATGTGCCTAGAACGTACGGAGCAATCACTACTGGGACTTTGGTTTGGTCGATTGGATTGCGAGCAAACACTCCAGGAAGCACGAACCCCTCTTTGGTATTTTCTGGAAGGCGCTTGGCCTTTTCTGCCAACGCTTCAAAGCCGAGATCCTTGACGAGCGGGTGATCAGCAGAAAGTGCTACGAACTGCATTGAAAAAATGGTCTCTGGACGTGTAGTAAACACTCTAAGTTTCTTGGAACTGGCTACCACATCCAAGTGTACCTCACACCCTTTGCTCTCTCCAATCCAATTACGCTGCATCGACTTTACATGTCCAGGCCACTGCGGTAGCAGATCTAGGTCTTCCTTGAGGGCGGATGCGAATTTGGTAATACCGAGAAACCACTGTTCCAAAAGGCGTTTTTCAACAATAGCACCCGATCTCCATGACCGCCCTTGGTCATCCACCTGTTCGTTGGCTAGAACTGTCTGATCTATAGGGTCCCAGTTAATCTCTGCTTTCTGCTTGTAAGCGAAACCATGTTCTAGCATGAGGAGAAATAGTTTTTGAGTCCATTTATAGTAGGACGGATCACACGTAGCAAATTCTCGTTGCCAATCAAAGTCCGCCAGCATCAGTTCCATTTGGTGCTTCATCTTGGAGATGTTCTGGCGTGTCCATACAGACGGATCAACTTTCCGTTCCACAGCAGCATTCTCTGCTGGAAGCCCAAACGCATCCCACCCCATCGGATGAATCACGTTATAGCCCTTCATTTTGTTAAATCGGCTCAAGACGTCAGATACAGTGTACACGCGCTGGTGTCCCATGTGTAACATCCCTGAAGGGTACGGAAACATGACCAGCGAGTAGAGCTTCTGACCATCTTTGCAACTCCTCGGATTTATGGCAGTAGGCGATTTACAGATCTCTCGCCATCGAGGAACCCATTTACCTGCCAGTTTATTGAGTTGGGACATGCGTGAAGGCGCATCCTAACATCTTGGGGCTCTTCATTCTGCCTGATACGATGATTATAGATACTGTAGCTCATTTGTAGACGATTTGCTCAACCGTATCGCTCACTTGCTGCGCTAAAGTAAACATATTGATAGATAAAAGGTGTCAAATGGAGCCACGCCAAGCTCTTTTGGCAGCGGAACGTGGCTTCCAAGACACTGGATGCCATCTGATCGGTATTTTCTATTGTAACACATCGAAGGGAGGCATATGGTATCATCTTTTCCAACTTGCGCTATTTCATCCAAAATATCAGGTTCACAAGCTAAACGTTCTCTGCCATCGTTTCACCATCTCCACAGTGCAATATACAGCAGTAGTTGCAAACTTTCTGCTGGCTTTACAACGTGATATAAGCTTCCTTCGGCGCATCTATCGAAATGCATCTTTATGCATGAAAAATAAACTTGAGCTGCAAGTACAAACCACGCGAAAACAAAAACATGTCGATAACCGCGTCACCAGAGAAAAAGAAACGGACAGTACTAGATGAGTTCACTCAGTATGATCCTAATAGGAAAAGGCGACAGGGAGATCGTATGCATTTGTCCTCTGACGATATCCAGGAAAACGACACCTCTCCAGCGCTGGCAGGTGTGATTGAACAAATAAAGTTGTCTCACTTTATGTGTCACGATAACTTTGTGGTAAATTTGGGGCCTCAGATGAACTTTATCATTGGTCGTAACGGGTCGGGAAAGTCGGTCATATTGACAGCGCTCAGTATTGGTTTGGGTGCAAAGGCTAACGACACATCCCGAGGAAATTCCCTCAAAGCGCTCATAAAACATGGGAAATCGATAGCGCGTATCACCATTGTGTTCAAAAACTGCGGGGCTTTGGCCTACAAACGCGATATCTATGGAGAACGTGTAATTGTGCAAAGAATCATAAAGGCTGATGGATCCTCAAGTTATGTGATCAAGTCTGAAGAGAACAAGATAATAACAACAAAGAAAAAAGAGCTAGACGATATCCTGCTTCACTACGGCATCACTATAAATAATCCAATGACGATTTTGACACAGGACATGGCCAAGTCGTTTCTTTCATCGGTCTCTGAAAAGGAAAAATTCAAGTTCTTTATGTCAGGTACGCGTCTGGACGAGGCAAAGCACAATCATGATGAGACATCACGCCAATTACAAAAGACCAAATCCAAGCTGAGATCACATACCAACGCCCTAAAAGTACTGAAAGAGGAGTATGAGGCCGCGAGAATGAAGTACAACGAGTACCGAACTCAGGATGAGGTTAGAAACCAACAGAGGTTGTTGCACGGTAAATCTATATGGTTCGAGGTGTACATTAGACAGAAGAGTATTGGAGACCTGGAAGAAAAAATTGAAGGGTTGACCAAACAGATGTCCGAAATCCAAGAGAGAATTCGCAGCATCGAAAATGACGAGTCGAATAAAGAGGAGCGGAAAACGGAGCTCGTAAATGCTGTTGGTTCGGCACAGGGAAAGCTCGATCAGGCAAAGACAGAAAACGAGGAAGCCCTTCTTTCCGTGCGCGAGACCAAGGGTAAAATCACTGGACTGGACTCAGATAGGAAGAGCGTACAACAGGAGCTGGACAAATGCTTAAAAGAGGTGGAGAAATTGGAGAAAGATATCGTGGACGAGAACCAACGACTCAAGAAGATGAACGGAGTGAGCTACGATGATTTACAAGCATCTCTCGGTAAACTAGAAACTCAACAGTCGTTGCTCAAGAAAGAAATGATACAGCTCGAGAACGAAAAACGGGAAAAAGACTCGGAATTGACCGAAAAGACAAAAGAATTCAGACTAAACCACCAAAAACTAAACGATGAAAAGCAAAACCTATTGAAGACTATGGCAAGTATAACTAGGGCCCAAGGCGATAGACGCGAGGCTTATGGTCGAGAGATGTACGCCGTGCAAGAGTCTATAAGATCAGACCACAGGTTCCATTACCCGATAAGGGGACCCATCGGGATGAGCATAAGGCTGAAACAGGGGTATGGGAAGTGGGCTCCCATGTTAGAAACCATGCTGAGCAAAACGCTCACCTCGTTTGTGGTAGAGGATTTCCATGATCAAAAGCTGTTGACATCCATCCTCGAAGGTCGCAACTACCGCAAAGATGTGATCATTCGAAAAGAAGAAGTTTTCAATATTTCTAGGCCTCGTGAGGATGTTCTTACCGCGCTCGACGTTCTAGAGTTTGACGACGAAGCGACAAAGTGTCTTGTCGTTGATTTGAACCAGGTTCATAGAACAGTGTTGAGTGAGGATCGCGAGGAGGCAAAAAGGCTACTACAGACAAACCCAGATGTTGCGCAGGTTCTCATCCCCCTGGATACTCGTTCTGGAATAAGAATGTTTGGTAAAAATATTAGCACAGATCCTGTGCGGTATACTAATCAAATGGGCAAGCTTGGGGCGTCCGGGCGCGATCAAAAGACGCAAGTGGATGAGTATTTGCGAGTTCTTGAAACCGATCTTACCGCACTCCGACAAGATCAGCTGTATATGCAGCATCAGTTTAAGGATTATTTCAAACAGAATGAGGACAATAAGACAAATCTGAGGATGAAAGATCGTGAGTTGACGAGAGAAATCTTAGGTGTTAGAACCATGATGGAGAGGAATGATTCCAACACAGGCAAGCTTGAGTCGTTTCACGAGCAGAAGGAGAATCTCACAAATCAGATTTTTCTTCACCGAGAAGCGCTCAAAGCACATGATGCGGAATTGGAATCGTTGTATAAACAACAACAGCAGAATGCCGAGACAGCCAAAAGGAAATTAGAAGCTACACAGAACGCCACAAAGCAACTGGCCATTCGCCAGCTGGCACTGACGGAATTCACCAACAACGTGGATCAAGGCGTCCGGGAAATCACTCATTTCAAGTCTTCATACAACAAGAAGGAGAAACAGATTGTGGCGTTTAACGGGATGATTTCAAATCTCCAGCCGGAAATTGAAGAAATCCGCGAGCAGGCCAACCAGTACTGTGCTCAAGAAGAGGTCACTTTGAGCGAACACGATACAAAGGAATCGATCGATAAGGAGATTGACAATGTCGAGGGGAGGATCCGCCGGCTGGAGGACAAACTTGGAATGAGCGGGGACCGTATCAAGAGCAACCTAATCTCTACCAGGGAAAAGTATTTGAAGGCCAAGGAAGAGGTTGAAGCCGCGTATGCCCTCAAGGATCAGCTCAAGCGATCATTGGTTGAGCGGAAAATCCACACTAAAAACATGAGAGAGGCAACGTGCTTGCAAGTGAATGCTTCATTTGAGGAGTCATTGTCTTTGCGTGGATTTACCGGTGAACTGATCTTTGACTTTGAAAACGAAAAGCTGGAAATGTGGGTGTCTACCAAACGGAATCAACCTCCGAGGAACGTTGCATCGCTGAGTGGTGGAGAAAAATCTTTTGCCCAGATCTCTTTACTGCTTGCCATTTGGAAACCGATGGGGTCCCTCGTGCGAGGGCTGGACGAATTTGACGTGTTTATGGATACTGTAACGAGGCGTCTTGCATTAAAACTGATGCTGTCAAAAATACGGCAAAACCCAAAGACGCAGACTATTTTCATCACTCCACTCGAACTGAGTGTTGTGGAAGATATCGATAAAGAGGATGTCCATATCCATAGAATTGCCGACCCGAGACGATAGATATTTATTTAATCAAAGTTTCTAATCAACTCGTAGTAGAAGGCAATTACTTGAAGATGTGAATCGATGTTGATGTGCTCGTCCACGCTGTGAGCTTTCGTCTCCAGTAGAGTGTCCAGTGTACCCGGCTGGTATCTGTAGATGTTTTTAGTGAGATCCCAGAACCATCTTGTATCTGTGTTACCAGTCATGACTCCGGGAGACACCACGAGTGGTTCCTCTAGGTCAGGAAAGACAATCTCCTCGTAGAGATGTCTAATTGTACCGGCAAACTTATACCAAACCTCGTTATCTGTTGGGGAAGATGGGGCGGGTTGGAGTGAGTGAGTTACATCTACCGTGAAGTAGCCGTTTCTTGTTGCATTTCTCAAAACCACTTTGTTGAAACCGGGATCAATGAGCTCCAGTCCCAAGTCGTATTTTTCGACAATCTCATTCAGGTGTGTCTCCAAGAGGTGGGAAACGGTCTCGTTTACTGAAGACTCTATGGCCACTCTTTGGTTCAACAGGAAGGTGACATGTTCTGGGAGAGCATTAGCCTTTGCTCCACCATTGATAATATCAATCGCCTGCGTGGTCTTAAACAGAGAATCCAGATTTCTGTCTCTGGAGATGTATTCAAAAGTCTCCTTTCTGGCAGCTTTGTCGTACAGTGCATCGAGAATACTGTTACGAAGAGAGGATTGCATTTCTCTACCATGCTCGGCCAAACACGCCAAACCTTGATACGCTGGGTTGGGTGCGCTTATTTCGTACGGGAATGGCTTAGCTTCGATATGAGTGATGAGGTCGCTGGCGATTCCGATAGACGTGTGATCCGGTGGAACAGAAGAATGCCCACCAGGGGTGGTGAGGCCGATTCGGGCGTCCAGGTAACCCTTCTCGCCCGTAGATGGAATGGCAAACGCACGGCCAGCCATTTTCTTGAAGCCAGTTCCGCCTTCATCAACAATAGCCACGATTGAGTCTGGTCCATACCTCTCCAAAAGCACAGGAGAGATGGCTTTGGCACCATGGAAACCACTAGCCTCTTCATCGAAACCAAAAGCGAGAATGACGCTTCTCTGTGGCTTGAAATCGTCCTTCACAAGCTCTTCGATGGCTTCCAAGATACCCGTCAGAGTATTTTTGCAGTCGGAGGCACCTCTTCCCCATACTGTTTCTCCATCGTACACACCATCAAACGGGGGATACGTCCAGTCATCGAGAGTTTCCTGTTGGACAGGTACCACATCCTGATGTGCCATCAACACCAGAGGTTTCTCGGACAGGGACCCATGCCACGTGATGATGTATCCATAGGTGTTAATTTTCTCCACGGTGAAACTCTCGCTCTTGAAGATGAGAGGAAATGTGGATTCCAAATACTCGTGCAGTTGGCCAAAAATCTCCCATCTCTCAGGATCCTCTTTCGGGCCTGGCCACAAGTCGTTGACAACGGTAGGAATACGAACTGCACCGCCCAGTTTCTCTGCTGACTGGTTTCTGAACTCGGTATTGTGGATAATTTTAACCAGCGTCGAATTATCTTTCGAGTAAGAGTCCGGCCGTACGATATCGGGGATTGGACAGCTCGATCTGGCGGAAAACCGCTCAATGGAAATTGGCTGACGCACAAAGCATTTTAATGAGACAAGGAGTGACGTTACAAGGAGTACAGCTCCAACGAACACCTTTCTCGAGTTCCTTTGAGTGGTGAGTTTCTCCATGGTGTATAGGTGGTGCTGCATGACGGTTTCGTACTGTGGCTGGTTCACTACATCCAATCTCTGTACTACGGATAAGTAGAGTTCTTGCAGATAACGAGCTTTAGGTGTGAATGACAAAACGGTTAATATTAATATACAAAATTGACATTATTTGTCTGCGATGTGGATAGCTGCACTTCAGGAACCGTTCGATGACATGTATGATTATGTATGATTATGCACTATCATGTACAATCTTTACCACCTGGTTTATGATTGGTTGTTTCTCTAACTGAGGCCCGGTGTTATCTCTTGATACATTTTTACATTTGACTCAGAGTTGTTCTAGTTTTGTTTGTTATCCTATAACACTTTTAGTTCCTTTGTGCTTCTGTCCCTGAAACATACTGTCTGCGTTCTCATACACAGCAGATATTCGGCAAGTTTTTTTTGTTGGAAGTGATGGCTCGACGAAGTTTACCTTTCATCCAATCTATTCAATTTAAGTAATCGACTATGCAAAGCTCAATCTGTGGAAAAGACTCTATCTGCTTTCACATAAATCTTTTTCAATTAGGATGAGCGATCCCAGGAAACCATTCAGTATGATGCAAACATCAAGCACGTAGTCCATGATGAGATTTTGCCGCTTCAAAGATAACTGAAATTGTGAATTGTCAATCGGTGACCGCTGAAGGAAAGTAAATTTATATCGTTTCCTTGACGAGTTCTCGGTTTTTTTTTTTTTTTTTTTTTTTTTACTTTTATTTTGGATTATTCCGATAAACACATTTTATTCTTGTGCTGTTAGGTATTTTCCAAGACACCTCAAGCTGTGATGTTATGGTACAAAACGCGGATTTGTAACAATGCCCAGCTAGAATGTGATCACCAAGGACGAAACCCGACGAATGCAAGAGAAGACGTGCGGTGAAGGCCATTTCGCGTTATAACATCTGGAGAAAGAAGAGATAGGATTACTTCACCGGACGACAGGGACGCCTTCATGCTGTCTATTTGTAGCCACTCCTCTTTTCCGACTCATCCCGATGTACAACGGACCGTCTCCATCACTTTTCAAACAGTACGGGGAACCCTCCAACTGGACCCGAGTCAAAGAGCGGATCAGAAATATTCACATAAAAAGTTACCTGACACTATACAGCACCATGGTATAGCCTTTTCAGGTCCGGGGCTAAATGGAATGTCATACGAGTTGATGTGGCTCGAGCATCCAGACGAACTCTCCTTAAACCAGTTCATACAGTCGCACACCGATGTGGAAAACTATCGAATGAGAACAGTCGCCAATCTCCGATAATCGCTAGCAGCATCTATCGTGAATCGCTGCTTTGTGAAGCTACTCTGAACGCTTATACAGTCCGATCAGTCTGGTTTTGTTCCGAATCGTGACCCGAGAACACATATCCAAACAGTTAGGATCATAAACGAAAAAATGGAATCTTAATTCATAGGCCGACCACCTCCTCCCCTGATGCGGCCATAGCCCAGATTTATGCCGAGGAGCCTATGAAGAACGATCATGGGAATATCTTGTGCTAAGCATGGAGCCACTGACCAACTCGTTGGAGGGAAAATCATTCCCATATGGACCTTCGTAGCAGACATGGGCGTACGCGTACCGACAATGACCTGGTATTCATAAACTTCCGAGACGATCACATCAGTTCACTCGTATCTTGGAGAGATTCTAATCTCAATCTGAAAAATTCACCATTGCCCACAGTCAGAGACACTCTTCACGCGGCATCCATTAGTAAGATCCTCCAGTCAGCACGCGGGAAGTATGCATGTATGGGTCGCTCAACTTGTTGTGCATTCTGGATCCTTGAGACTTTTACCGAGCAGCCGGACACATTGGCAACATACCCTCTTCATTGGGGATACGCGGTCCGCCTCCTGGCACATGTCAACTCGTAGCTCGCCCCGAGTCACAAGACCCTGGATTTTGACGCATTGTCAGGGTCTACTATGGTGGGTTTGGATTTACTTAGACGCATTGTTCAAGGGTAGTGGACAGAAGTACCACTTCCACCATACTTCTCCAAGAATATTGACCAGTATCTACTAGCACGTCTGCTTGGAAGGTGTACCCTGAAAGAGAGCGTCGAAGGGGTGGTTCTACCATGCCATCTTATATCGCGAAACAGCCCAATACCTCTGGGAGTTAGACACGCTTTCGATTGTGCGAGATTTGTAGTGCGCTAGCTCCTCTTTCCCAATGCTTCCATCTCCCAGCCAAAGGGCATGGAAAATTCATCGTTCAAGTGGTCCTTGTCACAGGCGTGCAGGTCGTTTCGAGCGACGAGTTGAAAACAAACATTGCGCTATAAGTTTACGAAATGTTGCGAACCGCGCCTACGATTGCAAAGTTCTCACTGGGTTTCACTCATTACGTGATTGAATAGTTATTAGTTTGTCTATTTAGATGAATCGGTGCTCGTAAAGCGTAAAAAAAAAAAAAAAAAAAACATCTGCACTGCATTTTGTGTCACTAAGAAACATTACTATGGCGGATAACGTGGCGGACGATTATTCGTATGACTATGAATACCTTTTCAAGAGTGAGTTTGCTATATTGTCACATTCACGCTAACATTAGTCGTTCTGATTGGTGATTCCTCCGTGGGAAAGTCTAACCTTCTTTCTCGTTACACTAGAGACGAGTTCAACTTGGAATCGCGCGCTACGATAGGTGTAGAGTTTGCCACCAGAACAGTGGAAATCGATGGGAAGCGTATCAAGGCCCAGATTTGGGATACTGCAGGTCAGGAACGCTACAGGGCAATAACGTCTGCGTACTACCGAGGAGCAGTGGGTGCTCTTGTCACGTACGACATTACCAACTCTGAGAGTTACGAAGGTGTGAGCAGATGGCTTAAAGAGCTTAAAGAACATGCGGACGCCAACATTATAATCGAGCTTGTGGGAAACAAGAGTGATCTCGATCATTTGAGAGGTGTACCGACTGAGGAGGCTCGGAACTTTGCTGCAGAGAACCAGCTTTTGTTCACCGAGGCTTCAGCTTTGAATTCTGAAAATGTAGAGTTGTCCTTCCACCAGTTGTTGAAAGCTATCTATGAAATGGTTTCGAAGCACCAGTTTGATATGGATGAATACAGTGGTGGTAAAAGCGGTGTTAACGCGCCTTCGGGTAATACGATTTCGCTTACACCTGCCCCCGGTGACAATAAAGTGAAAAAGAACAATAACTGTTGTTGAAATACATATTTATCATTCGTGAAACTCTTCATCTCCTTCCTCCTCTTCTTCTTGTTCCAGCATTTTTTGAACTCTGTTGTAATCGATTTTCACACCTCTCGTTCTTCTACCGGTAGCGATGATGTTAGTGGTGTCGATTTCCTTGAGATCGTCGTCGTCATCGTCGACAAACTTGTCGTCTTCCGCGTCGTCATTTTCAGAAGAAGATTTCTCCTCTGGAGGAGCATCATCGTACTTGCGGCGTTGTCTCCTCTTTCTTGGTTTCCCGTCATCTCGACCAGAGCGTTTGTTTTCCATTGGTTTTGGTTCTTCCTCCTTTGGTTCCTCATTCTTTTTTTCCTTCTTCGATTCCTCCTTTAGTTTTTCATCTTTCAATTCATCTTTCAATTCCTTCTGCGACTTGTCATCCTTAATAATTTGCTCAGCAGACTCTGGAGCTGTTTCAACCTTTTCACTCATTGGTAGTGTCGCACAGAAATATTACATGTCTTTAGGAATCTCGAAAAAAACCAAGATTGTAAGTCTTGTCCCTCTTTTTTCTTTTATCTAACAACCAGGGAGACCTCCTCCATTACAGAATAAAAGTTATATCGCTCGATGGAAGGCAGTTTGTAGGTCAACTCATGAGCTTTGACAAGCACATGAACATGGTTTTATCAGAATGCGAAGAATTAAGAATTACTAACAAATCACTCGCTAACCTTCGAAGACAGGCAAAGGCGAAAAAGCTGGTGGATGAGTCTGTCATAGAGGAGGAAAAGAGATACCTCGGACTGATAATTCTGCGTGGCGAGCATGTTGTTTCCTTTTCTCTCGAAGCTCCACCTGCCATTTCAGGGAGACCAAGAATAGTCCCTGTGGGTTCGTCAATCCAGAAGGGGAAAGGCGTAGTGAAGCCGTTAAAGTCATCTGGTGCCCTCAGCAACCCCATACGTACATCAAAAGTGATGAAACCGATTTCAAGTGGGTTCAAGAGGTGATTTCCTGGGTTCCAAGTGTATGATTAATGCAGATTTATCAATTATCAATGTATTACCTAAAGGGCACAACTTGCCAAAGTAATTAACTGCTTGGAATACTTTGAAGTTGTTCTCCAGTATTTTTTTTCACATCATACGACGGTTATATCAAATGAGTAGAACTAACCCCATTCGCTGGGATGTTTTTTCCCTCGAAATAAACTCATCGTCTCATCAAGAAGAACCTCGTACAAAGGGTGAGTCGGGCTCGGGTATCTTTATACAAAATGATACAGAGACATTTCTAGAGGCCAACTTTGTACGGGACGACCATGAGTGGAAATAAACAAAACTGTTGACTCCAATCCCAGTGATATAGCATCGTAGGAGAGGCTGATGAAGGACCTCGCACTGTTAATCCGAATATGAGTCCGTGGAAGCCGGGAAAACAGAATTTCGAGGTGCATTTAAGGAGATTCCCCTTTTATTCAGGAAAATACATGTAGGTTGATTAGCTTGGCGTTCTATATGCATCTATATGTATTCTTGCGAGATCTGTGAAAGCGTCCTCAAACTCGCTTGATCTGTGGCAGGATTATTTTTCTGTTCTTTCTCCGCATAAGTGCAAAGACAACCAGTTATTAGGGGGAATATACGCTTGTCAACCACTGTAGATTCCATTTCCTGTCGTACCCGTTGTGTGATAAATATCTCGAGTGGATATCGCTGCAAAAGAGCGAGTCTGTCAATAATTTTGCAGAGAATAATTAGACGATAAGTATTCAAATTTTACGAGATCAAACCCAACTTGACAAAAGAAAACCTCTTTACACTGGAGGAGTTTCGAAGCTACCGTGCAGCCTTGATCTGCATTTCCTTGTAATTTACAACACCAGGGAGAGACGAATGACGAACTTCATACTTCTATTTCCTAATCATCTTCAAATATAATACTCTATGAAAATCTCGGAGCATGTAAAGTGAGCAGTTCACCAGATCCTGTAATCCCTGCAAATATTGATGTTGTGAATTTGTATAGGCCTCGCTTGAATTTAACTCTTTCTGATACTTTTAAAAACATGGTATCGGTACGCTCATCTATGTGGGCCTTGTGGCATTATGTCTCTATCTGCAATAGTTATTTCTTCTCGAGGATTACACATCACTTTTGGCATCGTCAAAATTTCTTAGATCTGGGTGGGCAATACTTACAACGAAAGGGAGCGACTTTTGACACCGATGCATATGACAGACAAATTCTAGCAGCTTGTGAACCTCAAAACTTGATTCCATTGCCATCGGCAGTCAGAGTTTGGTATAACTACGTTGTTGAGAGGACGCGATTGAAAAATTTGAACCAAAACTTCAAAAAAAAAATGATCACTAAAAATTCAGAATTAAGAACCGGACATTCTAATTTCTCTTTGACGAGGGTTCAATTGTCTTTCGCCATTTTCTGTCAAGGTTTTCCACAAGCTGTCTACTACCGACATCTCTCCTCCTGCATGAACATCGATGCAAATGGTCAGTCACTCCGGGTAATACACCAAAGAACTTTACGCGTTGCCCCTCATGGGAGAAGTTCAGATAGACACCGCCCAGTTCCACAGGCGGATTCAGTTAATCCAGAGAAAGATTGGATCAGAAGCGCTCGATGTGGATTCTGTTCTAGTGGTTGTTGGATCCAGTGATGAGACCAACCCGTATCAAAAGTCCACGACGCTTCATAATTGGTTGCTGGGCTACGAGTTCCCCGCTACAGCGTTGACGATTTCAAAGACACAAACCACTTTCCTCACATCTGTTTCCAAGGCCAAGCACCTCGCCAAGCTGACGGAGGGAATCAACATGAAGATCCTGTCGCGTAACAAAGACCCAGAACACAACGGCAAGCTATTCGACGACTTCATCGAAATTATCAAGTCGAGTGGTGAAAAAGTGGGCATCCTGACCAAGGACACGTATGGCGGTAAATTTATGGATGAGTGGCGTCCCAAGTGGGAAGCTGTTCAGCCTCTGCAAACGTCAGACATTGCACTCGGCCTGTCGCAGTGTATGGAAGTGAAAGACGAGGAAGAACACAAATTTTTAAGAACGGCGTCGCGTGCGTCTTCCAACATGATGACGTTCTTCACAGATGAGATGACAAAAGTGATCGATGATGAGCTTTCTGTGACCAACGAAGCACTCTCCGATACTGTGGAGAACAAGATCGATGACGCAAAATTTTTCAAAGACGGCAATCGTGGTATGAGAAAACTCGGTGCGGATTTCGACTTGAACCAACTAGATTGGTGCTACCGCCCCATTGTACAAAGCGGTAACCAATTTGAATTAAAATTTTCAGCAGAGTCCACTAAGAAAAAGCTCGGCGGGAACGTCATTATGGCGTCGCTAGGTCTGAGATACCAGTCGTACTGCTCCAACATTTCTCGTACCTTCCTCGTTGATCCTTCCAAGGAGATGGAGTCCAGGTACGATTTCCTGCTTAAAGTGCGCGAGACGGTTTTCGGGTTCTTGAGAGACGGTATTTCTTGCAAAGACGCGTACAACAAGACGCTCGGGTTTATTGTGAAGGAGGAACCTGAATTGGAAAAACATTTTGTGAAGAACATCGGCTCCCTCACGGGAATCGAGTTCAGAGACTACACCGCTGTCTTGAACAGCAAAACCACCAGAACGCTCCACAATGGCTGTGTCGTTAACCTTGTGCTTGGGTTCCAGAATTTGAATGACCCGCAGTTGGGAGAGTATGCTCTCATGGTATCAGATACTGTGAGGCTCACAGCAGGGGAGCCCATCGTGCTCACGGAATCGCCACTGCAACGTGACAAGGTGTCATTCTACTTCAAGGACGAAGAACCAAAGCAGGAGAAGAAGGCCACGTCAAAGACCCCGGCCAACACGGAAGGCAGTATGAGCAACTCGCGCATCTTGAAATCCAAACTCCGCACAGAGACGAAAAACGCAGACGAAGACAAAGAGCAGATCAAGAGGGAGATCCAGAAAAGCTTGCACGAGCGCCGTCAAAAGGAAGGCCTGGCGAGGTTCAACAAATCGGATGCGGTTGACGATTCTGAGACTAAGGCGGTTTTCAAAAGATACGAATCTTATGTTCGCGAGTCACAGATTCCACCTAACGTGCGTGACCTCAAGATCCACATCGACAGCAAGAGTCAAACAATCATATTGCCAATCTGCGGTAGACCTGTTCCGTTCCACATCAATGCCTACAAGAACGGGTCAAAGAACGAAGAAGGGGAGTATACATACTTGCGGTTAAACTTCAACTCCCCTGGAGGTCTCGGTACACGCCGAGAAGAGCTACCTTATGAGGAAGGTGCGGATCTTCAGTTTGTGCGCAGTTTCACCTTCCGATCAAAAGATGGAGAGAGAATGAGCGCTGTGTTCCGCAAAATTTCAGACCTGAAAAAAGAGGCAGTGAAAAGAGATACGGAAAAGAAGTCGATGGCTGACGTGGTGACGCAAGACTCTATCGTTGAGCATAAAGGGGGCAGATTGAAAAGGTTGGAGCAAGTTCTGGTACGTCCCGGTCCTGATTCAAAGCGTGTTGCTGGTTCTTTGCAAATCCATCAGAATGGTTTGCGCTACCAGTCTCCCATCAGATCGGACCACACTGTGGACGTACTGTTTTCCAACATCAAGCACCTTTTTTTCCAGCCGTGCAAGGATGAGATGCTGGTAATCATCCACTGCCATCTCAAGAGCCCCATTATCATTGGCAAGAGGAAAACTTTTGATGTACAATTTTACAGAGAAGCGTCTGATATGGCTTTTGATGAGACCGGTAACTCAAGGAGACGGTACAATAGGTACGGAGACGAGGATGAGCTGGAACAGGAACAAGAGGAGAGACGTCGTAAAGCGCTTTTGGACAAGGAGTTCCGTGCGTTTGCTGAACAGATCGCCGATGCGTCCAACGGACTTGTCGATCTAGATGTCCCATTTAGGGAGCTGGGATTTTATGGTGTGCCCTACCGTTCTGCGGTATTTTGTATGCCGACGCGTGACTGTCTGATTCAGCTGGTTGACCCGCCGTTTTTGGTGATCACTTTGGAGGAAGTGGAGATTGCGCATTTGGAAAGAGTTTCTTTTGGGCTCAAGAACTTTGATCTGGTGTTTGTTTTTAAAGATTTTTCCAAGCCTGTTGTGCACGTGAACACGATCCCTATGGAGGTGCTTGAAGATGTCAAGTCGTGGCTGACGGACGTGGATATCCCGATTAGCGAAGGTCCCCTCAACTTGAACTGGCCCACTATTATGAAGACGGTGCAGAGAGATCCGTACCAGTTTTTTGTCGATGGAGGTTGGTCTTTCCTTGCTGGCGACTCTGACGAGGAGCAAGTGAGTGAGGAGGAGGAGTCTGAGTTTGAGGTGAGCGATGAGAACCCGAGCGACGAGGATGTGGATAGTGAGGAGGTTTCGGACGACGACGACGACGACGCCTCTGCTAGTGAGGAGGAAGCTAGTGCTTCTGAAGAAAGCGAGGAGTTTAGCGATTAAGCTGTGAA
>PPLB01004178.1:1632-14828 GCA_003706365.1 Citeromyces siamensis
TAGATTTGAGAGTGTGCGTGCTCATTCCATTGGGATTCTAAAGAATATTTTATCAGAAAGCAAATTTGAGTTCAAATAACTGACCCTGCTAGCAACAATCAGAGTCCAATTATTTTGCTGACGACATAATAACATCATTATGTCGGTTTCAATTTTTTTTTTTTTCATATCAAATCATTTTTCAAACTACATCAACCCGTCAACAAGCAAAGCATCAAGTCAAGTCAATGGACTGAAACCATCAATGAAAAGTTGTCCAGATTCGAGTAAATGAAAGCTTTATGACCACAAGCATATCAAATGACACATACTTTCATGTAATTTACGTTGACCTGTCATAAACAAACCTTGATAATAATAGAAGCAGCAAGACTCTTTAAAGGATACATGATCAGAAAGGCTGATTAAAGGCGAACATAATCAATCTGTCAGTTTATTGGATTAGCCGCGATCTGATACTAGCATGAATGTCGCATGCAATATAGGAGAAACAGGCTACTTTATCTTTCCAGGTATTCAGGAAACCGTTCGTAGTAATAGTTTTTCGGGTAAATGATGTATTACTTCTACCTGAGGCAGCTACTTAATTGGAGTCAAAAGACTCCCTTTTATACACGAATTACTCCTGCAAGAGGATGCATAGAGTTTGTGGGAATGCTCATTCGAATGCATAAAAGTCACGAAGAATGACTATTCTCATGCACGTATGATGACGAGGAATGATCTTCTTAGTCAAAAGCGGAGTAACCGAAAACAGTAGTCCTTTCCTCTTGCATTGCAATCGATATGCATCCCAGTATCGGATCGCGGCTGATCCAATACACCCGCAAGAACTTGTGTATTTTTTATTAGACATAGCCGAAATAAACTTGTTACCTTCAAAATCTAACCTGAACTGACTTTAATCCTTCTCTAGTAAGCCAGAAAGCCGAATTTTTGAATTTCGATCTGCTTGGTTGAATGTACATGGAGTACTATTCCGCTCCCCACGACTTCTTGAATGCCGGCAGGTCTTTGTATTTACGGTTATGTAGGAGATTACCTCTTTCTTGGGCTTGATTGCAATCTTCTTATTTCAGCAACCAAGACTCTATATTCTGTATTTGATTTCTATAGCTGGAATGCTGTGACAGATCTGCAGATAGTCACTCTTCTGGAAAAAATTAATGTCTGTATCCTAATTGGCATTATGTGTCGGTGTATTGGATCAGCCGCGATCCGATACAAGGATGCATGTCGAATGCAATGCAAGAGGAAAGGACTACTGTTTTCGGTTACTCCGCTTTTGATTAAGAAAGTCATTCCTTGTCATCATGCGTGCATGAGAATAGTCATTCTTCGTGGCCTTTGTGCATTCGAATGAGCATTCCCCACAAACTCTATGCAACCTCTTGCAGGAGTAATTCGTGTATAAAAGGGAGTCTTTTGACTCCAATTAAGAAGCAGCTTCAGGTAGAAGTAATACATCATTTACCCGAAAAACCATCACTACGAACAGTTACGTGAATACCTGGAAAGAGAGAAAACTATGAGCGCGAACTACACAGCTCAAGCTGCTACCAGTTCCTCGCATCATCAACATTATTTAAGCAGTAAAAGAGGATATCCTCTTGCGTTGTCTCTCCATACTGCCTCCCAAAGTTTTCATCTATCTCTAGGCATTTATATAACCAACGAAGTTAGGCTGTTTTCTTCCAAAGATGTATGTAAACTTTAAAGTAAATAAATGGCTGCAAGGCCAACAACACAAAATCCCAATTATGACCCTTAAGAAATCGCAATTAAAATTATCAATATCCACAGGGATATGGCGTCGAAATCGAGTTTAGAATTTGGAAAATATGAACAACAATTCAATGGAGTCCATTTAATTTCACGTAAAGCAAAGAAAGAAAAACAACGTGCTAGAAGTGGCATACTTGAATTTCTCGGAATACAAGAGATCAAAATAAAAGTCCAGAGAAATCGAGTGTCAAGATATCGATCAAACGAGAAAAAACGAGACAAAGTACAAAACCTCAAGTAGGTGCGTGGCGTAACCAGATCTTTCCTACACTACCAGGATCTACATTTACACCATCCGTGTAATTACTAGACCACTCTAAATGAATCGCATTAAAAAGGCTTTGCTTACCAAACGATGGAGCCAGTGGGACGAATGCATGTCGTCTTTCAATGGAAAACAGATGTACGTCACACTGCAGTCCCAATTGGACAACCACAGAACTCCATATCAGGAGCTTTGTCGTGTTGATAGAGAAGTGTCTGATTGGAAGAGACAACTCGAAACTCGATTTGCGAAGAATCGCTTCATCCCACCGGGCTACCACTTTATGTACTGTAATCCACTTAGTGCAGAGAGCGAGTTGAGTGCGAATGACGGGTACGATAATTTCCAAGCTCCATCTGAATCGGGAATCGATCTTTTCAAGAGAAGAATGTGGGTTGGTGGGTCGGTAAATTTTGCTGATGATGCGATTGCAAACTTGAAATTTGGTAATGCCTGCCTGTTCAACGAAAGAATAAAGTCGTTCCGTGCTATGGGGACTACTGCAATAGTGGACATTGAAAGAACATTTCACCAAAATGGCTACTTGCGCCTTAAAGAGGTGAGAAAATTAATGTACCTGAATACTCGCTACGTGAAGCAGGAGGAGCCAAGAAACTCAAAGACAGAATCCCCACATTTCCAAACAATTATAAAACCCTCTCTGGTCACTTCTATGCGTTATAGCGGTCTCATATTCAATCCGCATTACATCCACTACGACCGAAGCTACACCAGAGAAGTAGAAAAATACCCTGACTGTCTTGTAGAAGGCCCACTCTGTATCAGCCTGCTTTTACAATACTGGGACAACACTGTGAACAAAGCTCTTTCTACAGAATCACCCGCGGTGAAAAAACTCTCGTACAAGAATACCTATCCGCTTTTTGTGGACCAAGAATGCGCTCTGTGCATAAGACAAGAGGAAGAACGTAGTTACAACCTCTACATCACCGATGGCAATGGCACTGTTTGCGTTGACGCAACGTTAGATACATATTGAGCATTCTACTTTGTGGTAGAACATGTTGTGCTGGAGAAACAGCTCTTGCTCTTTCCACTTATCTTTTGGGATCTTCCAATCCAGATCGATGACTGTGATTTCTACGCCAACTTCATCGATAACCAGGTTACTCTTGGGAGAAGGTGGACCAATTTTGAAGAAGACGCTCACGTCTTTGATAGTCATCGATCGTATCAATTCTTCTGTAAACTGGCCGTTTGCTAGCAAATCGTGCACGTTTTCTAGTTTCTGGAGATGGTAAAGCCTCTTGAAAATGTCCGTTTTCGATAGTACCGTTTCCAGGACTTCCAAAGTATTTTCCGGGAACCTTTTACAAGCTTTCAACCACTTTCTGGTATTATGCAAAAGGTCCAGCGGACATATACGTGGTTCACCACGAGAAATATCGATCGCACAGTTCCTACAGTTTGTGAACGCATCCGGGAATCTGTACAACCATTTTGGTTTCATCTCTAAGATGAAGTGGTCGAACGACTCATAGTGGAGGATTATATGTTTGGAGATTTTAATCTTTTCATATTGGCCTTGTAACACATTTTTAATCAGTAACGCTTTTGGACCTTGTAGTTTTATCCGACATTGTTTTTCAAGATGAGAAATCTCCTCTGGAGAGAGTTCTAGAGTCTCGTACGAGATAATATAAGGCTGGAGTGACTTGAAATCGTGCAAGTGGTCCAGGACTTGGTCCACAGACACTTGTGAGCTCTTTCGCCTCATTCTAAGAAGCTTACTCGGGTCTTGGACGCTCTGAAACAGGACATTTGCATTGCCTTTTGCGTAAAACTCCCAGTTCATCCAGAGGTGTAGGGATAATTCAGAATAGCTTTCATTACAGCGGGAGAAACTAATTAGAATATAATCAAACAGTACTTTGACCTGGATCTTCTAGTGGCCGTATTAATTACCATGCATGCACGCTTATGCATCCTGGACACCAGTATCTCTGGGGAGTTACACAAACACACAATATATAAAGGGGTGGGAATCCCAATTTTTTTCTTTAGACAACTCGACACAAACAACGTGAAATGGGGACCTAACCACTCCTCATCCGACCAAAAAAGGACAAACGGGTAAGTCCTTTCCCATAATCGAGCCCCCCTGTGGCTGGCACGATGTGCGGTTAATAGCGCCTGTGACTCTTGCCCATCTAGAGTCCGCGGTCAAGGCGTGTTGCCGCGTGGTTTGTTGAATTGCCTCCAACGATGGCATCTTCTCTGACAACCTGTCCTGGCATTTCCAGGCTACAACCCCGAAGGAAGTTTCAGAGGCCTGTTTTTTACAAGGATCCGACGCTACCGCTACGAGAGTAGCACAAACACAAAACCACCCAGTTGCAGAACTGTTGTTGCATGTACAACGCTCATGAGGACCAGTTATTCGAAGAACTGGTCACCCCCACGAATAAGGAATCAAAACACCAAGCTGAATTAGGGTTTCTTAGGAAGGATATCGGGCTGTGTAAATAGCGATATATAGATCTACGACCGGATAGGCCTGGGGGAGACGTCTTCTGGGTACTATGGTTAGTGGGACTGTTTCTTACGTAGTTGACCTTTCCTGATGCTTTTCACAGGATAAGGTAGCAAAGATATTGTAAAATTGTTGTAATCATCTTTATGTTTCTTTTCCGTGTTAGCAGTTCGTTGGAAGCCCACGCAGACAATGCGTTCATGCTCTCAGATCTCTGGATTTGTTTGACTAATTTAAAATCATTAGCTCATCGACAATTAAGAAGAGAAAGAGTTCAATCTACACCTGTGATATGTCGTCAAAATTCATTTCTTTTTTTTTTTTTCTATTTGTCTTATCATTGTAATTATTGCATCATATAACCCTAAAACCATTGTTCTAAAATAATCACTACTTTATTAATTCAAGTTCCTGAAGGTATAAAGTAATATTTTGCTCCTTGTAGGATCACTCATAGCTTTGTGTCTAGGCAGACATGTTTCCTTCCGTTACAGACGTTTCTGTCGGTGTATTGGATCAGCCGCGATCCGATACTAGGATGCATGTCGAATGCAATGCAAGAGGAAAGGACTACTCTTTTTGGTTACTCCGCTTTTGATTAAGAAAGTTATTCCTTGTCATCATGCGTGCATGAGAATAGTCATTCTTCGTGGCCTTTGTGCATTCAAATGAGCATTCCCCACAAACTCTTTGAATCCTCTTGCAGGAGTAATTCGTGTATAAAAGGGAGCCAAAGGACTCCAATTAAGTAGCAGCGTCAGGTAGAAGTAATACATCATTTACCCGAAAAACTATTACTACGGACGGTTTCGTGAATACCTGGAAAGAGAGAAGACTATGAGCACGAACTACACAGCTCAAGCTGCTACCAGTTCCTCGCATCATCAACAGTTTCCACGAGGGTATGACATCCTCTGGTCCCTTTTCTGAGGAATTATCGTGTTCTACTGCATATGTTGGAACATACTTTCCTAACGAAGCCTAACGTCATCATCATGCATAACTACGCGGGTCACTCATGCACGTCACATTATAAATAGGGCAAATAACCCTTACGACATGGAGGAGAATATAACACAATCTAGCACACACATAACGCGCCTCTATAACGTTTTAATGGATGTTGTAAAGTTCTGCAAACTTAACTTGGAAGGACAGTCTAGAACTTTTTTCCGCTGGATTTAGTCTCCATCTTTCCGTCATGCTACTATTTTGTTGACTTCGAACTCAACATAGAAGGAAATCTGATTGATCTTATTGGCAGAAATTATAGACTTGTGATGCTCAATTAAATATCACTTCCATCTGAGAAAAACAGTGGAAGTGATCTTTATCTTCTCGTCATGAGGTGTGCATCCAGCACAGTAGAATCCCAGATCAATCGGCAGTCATTTTTGTCTGTGTTAGAATGAGTGGCTATTGAGTCTTCTTATACTAAACCAGGCCCGATGATATGAAAGTAACGTCATGGTTTCGAGTGCCAACTGCGAAAAGTGTGGTTAATGAAAGAAGCAAATATGTTTAGGGTTTAAATGTATACCCAAGTAATTTTATACTCATTACACTTTTAATTG
This sequence comes from Citeromyces siamensis, assembly GCA_003706365.1. Classification (NCBI taxonomy): domain Eukaryota; kingdom Fungi; phylum Ascomycota; class Pichiomycetes; order Pichiales; family Pichiaceae; genus Citeromyces; species Citeromyces siamensis. The sequence continues at coordinate 7,751 of PPLB01004178.1, forward strand.
AAAGATAGCTTAATACAGATAAACGCATATTTAACTACGTTGAGTTAGACGAAGCGCACACAAACCAAGCTTACTAAGCTAAAGAACGCTGCAGTTTTGTTCAATAAAGTTTATTGGGACAGATGAGCGAGAATCCACTGTATTGAACATGAAAACAAAAGAGCAGAAAAAAGCAATCCTCAATATCTCAGCAAGACATCAAAAGTTCTAGAGGTATTTGTTGTCATATTAAGATGAGGCACGCCAAAGTGAAATAATAGACAAAGTTTCTGGGAGCATCTCTGCTCTGATGAGGAATTTTAGAGCACCACGTCTATTCTTAGGCGGGCAAAAGACCAAAAAAAAAAAAATAGTTTTTTTTTTCTTTCGAAGGTCTATCCGATATGAAAGACATTAGATTGAGAAAATCTTTATTTAGCGGCTATCGAAAGTTTTAGTATTCCGCGTAATCTATTGTATATGCAAAGATAGGACTTATTTGCGTTTCTCTGAAACTCTTTTTTTGCATATAGATAACTGACCAACTTGCAAAATGGTATCTGTGTAAGTACTCGACCTCGTGCCTTTTCGTGAGTTGATTTTTTTAAAGTGACTTGTATCATAAACTCATAATATTATTCAGTTACATATTTTTCCTGTGCAGCATCCATTACTGAAATGGTTCCAGTGAAATCGTTTGCCAGAATGATTTCAGCTGGACCATCCACTTTAACCAGCTTATCGTGTTTCCTCCTGAAAAGTACGAAGACTCTCTTTAACGAGTCCGGGTACCCCTTGATGTGAGAGAAAGATGGCACTTTTATCTTTTTGCCCTGGTCCACGCCTTCCACGTTAACGTCAATCGTGGCTGGCTTGAGAATCTTGTCGAGACGAGGCTTAACAAACTGCACCACAGCTCTGGCGTATCTTGCTACGTACAGTTTCAATTTGAAGAGAGCATCGAATTCTGCAACGCTGAAATTTGTGGCAGGAATCGTCTCTTTCACTTTGGAGATGTCGTCAATGGCCACTATGCTTTTCTCGTTCACGTACACACTCTCCTGTGGGCCAACATGCATTTTAAACATCTCGCTCGAATGGCTCAAAATCGCCTTGCCGCGATTTTGTAGTTTGATGCCTTTGAGACTCAGATCGAGCCTGAGGGAATTTCCGCACCATCCAATCAGCGACGGTTTCTGTACAACAGACCACGATACAGACTCTGAGTTTTCCAATATGAAAAAATTCCCCCGCTTGGACGCCAGTAAAAGCGACAACGGAGACGCATTACTAACTTGTTGAAAAAGCAGTTTACTATTTAAAGAACCTGAAATTCGGCCCAATTGTGTAGACAGCCGGGAAATATCTCCATTAAGGGTGATCACGTCGTGTTGTTCGCCATGAAACCTGAGATTTAGGAGGGCAGAGGAAGGAAGCTGAATGTTAAGCAAGTTTGACTGCGGCCCAATTGTTAAAAGTGACACCTCGTCATGGAAAGGGCCACTTCCTGTAACTTTTGGCAATTCAGCAAGTGGTTTCCCCACTTCGGCAGAGGAGAATGCTGATTTTACAGCGTTAATCGAGAGATGTCTCTTGAACATGAAGAATGCACGGATGGGCAGTGCTTCAGTGGTGCTCGTTAGCAGTTGGTGAAAAAAAAAAAATATCAAGCTCTCCACCTTTTGCTATTGTATAGAGGCCAGTCAATAGTTAATCACCAGACGAAAAAGATTCAAAATCTGCTGGTCTGTTGAGTTTAGAATGTATATATCAGATGGAAATGTAGATTCGACACTATTCTAAACCTGAACCTGCCCCACAATAGAATCATTTTGGATACAGGAGCTTCAATATCCGTCACCAACAACAGACTGAGACATATTGTTACCGATATTCAGAGTGGTGACGATATCGTCAACGGATTTAACGGAACAAATACCCGTGTGTCTGAATCAGGAGTTTTGACATTTCTTTGTAAGACACAGAGTCGCCAGAACGCGACATTAAAGATGAGATATTTCGTGCATCCATCGAAGCAAATCTTGTATCCGAATCTCAACTCAATTACGAACTGGGATTGATCTTCAACTGTTTCGATTCTGAACCAGCTGTTTTGCAGAGTGAAAGTCTTTCATTGCAGCTCGACAGGCATAATGGATTCTTCTTATTCCCGCTTCTCTCAAACAATGTGCAAGCCTACACTGTTCGATTCAATCCGCTGCACTTACATCGGGTTTTGGTCACGCTGGACAACATTCCAGGCTTTTGTCACCAAAGCATTTGGATCCTGGCAGATGTGATATGCCAATCAAAACAACAGAATGCGCGAGTGGTCTCAAAGGAAAAGTTGGTATCAAGCCATGGACTTCCACCGAGAAATATCAAAGTAAAAGGGTTCTGCAGCGGATTCACACAGATAATATGGGGCCATTTAATCACGCTAATCAACAAAAGTAAAATTTTGCTTTCCAGAGAGAATATCCGATGGGCTTATTTTGAATTCTCCAGTAAGAGAAAAGTTTGCTTACAGAGCATCGTACTTGACATGTAGAACTTTTTCAGTTTAGTGGAGTCAATTCTAAAACGTTTTCCTAAACTGCTTACCAGAGCAACACCTGAAGTCAGTTGCCTAGCTTTACTGTAGTCGGCGATCAGTCAACTTATCTTTTGCTATTTATGACCTCGGAAGCTAACAATCCGAGGAGCATACGCTAAGTTGTACGTTCGCCTTTCTAGATGACTTGATTCCTTTACTTTAATATAAAATCTCAGGGGTTTACATCTGTTATTCAATTTAGAGCCATTCTTTTCTCTTCGTAGAGCAATCCGACTAAATTTTGTTAAAAACATTCTGTGAGAAGCGGTTTGCGATGTTTTTCCACAAGTTTTGTTATTTTTTATTCACTCACAAAATATTGAGGTGATTGGTAAATGAAGCTCTGAGATGAACTATTAATGCTTGAATATGTAGCTAGACTTTGTATGAGCGGAACGGAAAAAGAAAAACTGTAATGGAAAGCTTGGAACTCATAAAAGGAACTCATACAACGACAAAGAAATACGCGTCCCGATCTAATAGTATCACTTGAACACAGAAGTTAAGTATTTCTGATCTTTTCAAAATACGGTCTTCTATCAGTGGTGATGAAAAACGTTGAGAGCTACCACTTCGATTTTAGGAAGTGGTTCTATGAATTCAGATTCAGCCGACTTAGATACTGTACAATTTAGTCACCGCCGAAGTGGTCGGTTTTACAAAGGCAAGGTAAAAAGAACGCCAAAACTGTGTTACTGGAGTAAAATTCTCTTGAACGAAGGAATTCTGCTATTTTATAGTAGGGACGTTTTGCATCCTATATTGAACAGACTGTCAATAATAGCGGATTCCAGCAAATCATTCCTAAAGACCTGTTGCAGGTACAGTCAACTCGTCCACAACGATAAATACATACCACTTAAAATGTTTGGAAGATACATGATATCGCTATGCGATGTTTGCGGTTATATTCTCCTAAAACTCCCGAAGGCTCGATGACAGTGTCGCCATGTCTTAAAAAGCTTTCTTGTGCACACCAGCAAAGGACAAAAAACGAAGATAAAATAGACGAATTGTCCGTATGTCTTCAGTTCTTAACTTTTAAGGCTCAGTTTGAATCGAGCTTCCTTCAACCTTGGGAATCAGATATTTTTTAGAGGGAGATACTTGATAGTAGAATCCTGGGGCAGAGATTAGATGGGTACTCAATCAAAAACCTGTCTGGTTGAATTTATTTGGCTTCACCTGGCTTACCCGTTCGCGGTTTACGATGACATCGCAAAGAGATCTATCTATCGATGTACTGATATTGGAAAATCTATACATGCATTGTCCTACAAGCCTTCAATCACAATAGGCTTCTTTGTGAGCTCAGCATATGGATTATCAACTTTTTGGTGGACACTGGCACTCAGTGTCGCTTTCGAAATGTCAAGCCTGCACGAGTTATCCGTTGTTAGTAAGATACACTGCTCGTTAGCTTGGGTTGATTTCACTTCGGGGAAAATACGTTTCACGATTCGACTGCATCCAAGGAAGTGGCCTTCTCTCCTTCGGAGAGTACCTGATCTCAAAAGCTTCACTAATCCATGATAATATCATGGTCCTGGTTATCTTCTATTCTCGAGTCTTAAACACGAGATTTCAGTAGAACTTATTGTCAAGAAAAAAAAATTGCCTCTGTTTTTTCCCTGGTATGCTTGCCAGTCATAGAAATTCTCTGAAGGATATTATCATAGCAGTTACCAGTATTGACACAATACCAATACTTTTATCGCACTGCAGCCAGAATCAGTGTTTGTCACTTTGTAAAGTGCGAACCACTCTTTGTCTACCTTTTCGTTCGCTGGCAATTGCCAGGCAACAGTGACGGGTTCATCGAACATAAAGTTCCTGATTGAGTCGTCGTCTTGTGTTTTCAAGCTCAAGCAGTACTTCTTTTCTGAAATCTTGTGCTTTCCACGGTCAAGAAAAAAAAAATTGAAGATCTCATCACTTTTTCAATGAGAGCGCTCAGCGTTCTCTTCTTCTGCTGAATAGCTACTAAAGCTTCCTCCTTTTTCGCAAAATCGCAAATCAATTCAGGACAGAAAGATTCTCGATCTCCTGTTAAATCTAGTAATTCCAAACCATTTGGCTTCCGTTGAATAGGGGGCTTACAGTCTTTCTCAGACAGAAAGTTGACGTCAAGGTACTGAGATTGTGCCCATTTGTGCACACTAACAACAACAACTGTTCACGTTCGCCAGCTGATACCCCGGATGAGGAATGGTTTAGATTATATCTGTAGTTATTGCAAACGATTTGTTCATTTCCATTGATAATATGCTGCTTGGAAAATTCTATATATGAACAGAGACGACCCAAAGTCTCAATCTCAAAGTTTGACTGACATGTTGATTTGTGAGGGAGTCTATGTTTTTATTGAAACAAAGTAGCGAAGAGCATTGATCCAGGGAAGTGGTTATCTATGGAAAGATGCGATAGTTTTGCTAATAGGGATCACATACTCGGCAACATTCAGAACTGAAATTTCGGTTTATGCGTATGCATAATCTACTTAGCAGCCATCCTATTGGACGATTGATGAAAACTCATTCAAGCCATCCGCTTGTGCCTCGATGCGACTTAAGGCTATCCTTAATATTTGAGGCCATAAGCCGGACAGAGAGCATAGCTTGTCTCGAACTCAAGGAATCGGTCCCCCGATATTATATATGGAAAAGAGTGTGTTATTCCAGGATTACAACTAGAGGTATATTTGTAAATGGTTGACAGACATCATTCTGTAGTCGTGAATGCTCTCCTTTCTTAATTGTCCGGGATATATCCATAAATCTCTCTGCAAAACGAGCAGAGACCTACTTGTCTAGATATCCGGCTCTTTATGCATCCTGCACGTATGCGCTGTTCTAGTGGTCGTGTTAATACTGATAATGTCGGTGTATTGGATTAGCTGCAATCCGATACTAGGATGCATGTCGAATGCAATGCTGGAGGAAAGGACTACTCTTTTCGGTTACTCCGCTTTTGATTAAGAAGGTCATTCCTCGTCATCATACGTGCATGAGAATAGTCATTCTTCGTGACGTTTGTGCATTCGAATGAGCATTTCCTACAAACTGCATCCTCTTGCAGGAGTAATTCGTGTATAAAGGGAGCCAAAAGACTCCAATTAAGTAGCAGCCTCAGGTAGAAGTAATACATCATTTACCCGAAAAACTATTACTACGAACGGTTTCGTGAATACCTGGAAAGAGAGAAAACCATGAACTACAAGGCCTACCAGTTCCTCACATCATCAACAGATAAAACATGTTATGCGTGTAGTAGATTGTGTTATATTCTCCTCACTGTTGTGAATTTATAGCGTGGCATACATGAACGACACCCATAGTTATGCACGATGATGATAGGCTTTGGGGTTCTACCATGCATGCTCGCTTATGCATCCTGGACACCAGTATCTCTGGGGAGTTACACAAACACACAATATATAAAGGGGTGGGAATCCCAATTTTTTTCTTTAGACAACTCGACACAAACAACGTGAAATGGGGACCTAACCACTCCTCATCCGACCAAAAAAGGACAAACGGGTAAGTCCTTTCCCATAATCGAGCCCCCCTGTGGCTGGCACGATGTGCGGTTAATAGCGCCTGTGACTCTTGCCCATCTAGAGTCCGCGGTCAAGGCGTGTTGCCGCGTGGTTTGTTGAATTGCCTCCAACGATGGCATCTTCTCTGACAACCTGTCCTGGCATTTCCAGGCTACAACCCCGAAGGAAGTTTCAGAGGCCTGTTTTTTACAAGGATCCGACGCTACCGCTACGAGAGTAGCACAAACACAAAACCACCCAGTTGCAGAACTGTTGTTGCATGTACAACGCTCATGAGGACCAGTTATTCGAAGAACTGGTCACCCCCACGAATAAGGAATCAAAACACCAAGCTGAATTAGGGTTTCTTAGGAAGGATATCGGGCTGTGTAAATAGCGATATATAGATCTACGACCGGATAGGCCTGGGGGAGACGTCTTCTGGGTACTATGGTTAGTGGGACTGTTTCTTACGTAGTTGACCTTTCCTGATGCTTTTCACAGGATAAGGTAGCAAAGATATTGTAGAATTGTTGTAATCATCTTTTTCTTTCATTTTCTGTCAATGTGTGTGCATGATAAGCTGTGACTCCCAATACACAGAGAACGAGTCTCGGCAGTGGTATCTGAAGTTGGGAGAGTTTAGTAGCTAACAAGGTTCTAACTCCTCAGTATACGGCAATAAAGAAATGAAATATTCGCGTTCCGTCAATTTGCGAGCATGCTCAATAATATACTCCTGTGCGGTGCGACCATGATATACATTTTGGGGGAATAGCTTGAAAAGTAACTGTAACAGGTGGCGAATTCTACACATAGTGTGATGCTTGTGTCGTCTAGCGTTTGATGGATCTAACGTTTGATGAATATAATCTAGGAATACAGATTTGCCATGCACCTAAGAAGGGGTCGATATGGAATAGGGCCAACAGTTACGTGGCGAAAGAAAAAAAAAAAAAAAAAAA
>PPLB01004192.1:0-11524 GCA_003706365.1 Citeromyces siamensis
TCGAGTCCGCTCGCCCGGGTAAACAGTTTAGCTTGAGCTCCTAGGATAGTCACACCTCTCTGGGCATAATCCATCGCAGTGACCGTTGTCTTGCCAATGAAGGAATCACTCGAAAAAAAGCAGCATTCCCGGACATCGCGCGAACTGTACAATTTGAAAATGCATGTATCACCAGAATCTTCAATCGCTGCACATAAAGATTTTACTCCCAACAATGCATACTGCCGGGCGAGCGTAATCTCTCCATTCGGTGATTCATGGAAAAACTGATGTCACCCGCCTTGTCTCCTCCACGATCGACTCAGACCCGACTTTTTTCACTTCAAACCCCCAAAAACGAGACCACCACCATTTTGGAGCCCGGTACGATGTCTGAATCCGCTCATCCTCCGTAGGTTCTGCAATTTGATAGATCCAAATCGCGTAATCCGAGATGACCAGACATGAGAAAAAAGGCAGAGTTGCGATGTTGCTGAGATTGGCAAGGAAATCATTCCTTGTATACCACATTCTAGAAATCGCCTATATCTCTTGAAGATCATTTTGTGTAGCCTCAAAGTCCTTTCGTCATCCCAATAGAACCCAGGGATGGAACGCGCCGTTTACTTATCGAGTGCAAAACGTAAAAAATGTAGCATCCGCGCTAGTAAAATTAAATTCATCCGACGGAACTCCTTTCTGGAAATAGCTCACCTCATTCTCAGATAGCGGCAACGACAGCTTGATTCCAATCTCCCTTTCCGAATGTGTGTCAAACCCGTCAACTGTAGCGCTCCTTTGACATGGACGCCCGCCACCAACCAAGTCTTTCTACCGAGTACTTGAGCGATGGCACAAGCTGTTCTTCAAATTCTGGAGAATCATCAGACAAGAGCCTCAAGACCACCAATGCGCCTCCTTCGTCCCATTTGGGAATTTCTCTCCGATGCTCGACGTTTAGAAGCCTCGACTCAACGGCAAATGGAGATGCTTCACTAGGGTTTCACGTGCCTCAGCCCGGGCCAAGCCACTCAAAAGAGATTCAACCTCGTTCAAGATCAGAACAAAAAGCAAACCTGGCTAACCAGCAGTTTGCAAAATTTCACTGGGATCGAGTCACCCGAAGATTGCCATCCCTCGAATTTGGTCCACTCTCTACATCGCACAAGAGACACGTACAAGATCCACTTGAGCGGTCGATCAGATCAGACACCCAGAAATTCCCTTAAAGCTAGTTTCACTTTGGTTGTCAGCCCAAAAATACTAAACGGTCCGCAATACGTTTGTCCCAAAAGGGTTTCGTCCAGGAAACAGTCAGTTAAAGTTACGACGGCTTCATGCAGCGCACCCAAAGATTCCACGCATCCTTTCACCGCGCAGTTTTATGCATTTTAGTGCAGATTTTTACGCGTTTGTTTATTACCGATGCCAACTAATGGTTTTTAAAACAAATCTGGACGTACACCTCGAATGGCTGATAGAGAGTCGGGCTTGCCGACCGAAGCCGATAGACAAGACCAAGTTTGCGCGAGATCGGCCGTCGGATATCGACGTTATTCCCGCACGAAGGGTTCCGCGGCTTCACAGCATCAAGAGACATCAGGTTGTTGATCTCACCGACGATCCCGAAGACCGTCAGCATGAGGGTGTTCCGAAACGCGCGAAATTGGACAGGGAACCGGGTTTGGAGAGGTCCCAGAGCTCGAAAAAAGAGACGAAATTTGGTGATTTACTTGGCAAAGTGATCTCGTCGGTAGAGGTTTTGCAGAGACAGGATCTGCTTCGTCTGGTTCGAATACAGACGAGTTATATCGAAAAATGCGAGGGGAAAATGGACTTGTTGGCAGAGAGGTGTGCTGCATTGGAAGATGGTGTGAGGGACGATGCAGGTTTCAAGGAGAAAGTGACGAGGGCAAATCGAGATTTTGCTTTGTTGAGGGCACAGATGAAACAGCTTCAGGTGCCAACAGGCGACGAAGAACCAAAACAGGTAGTTGTGGAACATGACGCGTTGCAAGTGACAGACAAGATAGAGGCGAGTCTGCCAGGCATCCCGATACTGTCGCATCCTGGGGAGCTAACTTACAAAGTGGGAGGAGAAGGAGATCAGGATAAAGAGTCTCTTGGGGACTACTCCGGAGGAGAGTCAGACATTGAATTTATCAACCCTCAGCCGGCAGTCGACCAACCAACACGAGAGCTACAGCCGACGGAGGGGTCCGAACCGGAAGATGAGATAGAGGGGAATTACACCTTTGAAAACATGTTCACGCAGGAGACGGACCAACTGGAGGACGACCTGGGATCGTTTATCGAGCCAGACGATTCTGGGGTGCACCACCTTGACGAGCCGCTGGTAGACGACGACTACCAGGACGATTCCTGGAGCGAGATGTCTGATTTTTCCAACAACGAAATGATTCAAGACTCGGATCTCGAGGAGATTGACGGACTCACTTTCAACCAAGAGAGAGAAGCACAGGCTGACGTTGTGGATCTGGACTCGGAGGATGACCGTGAGTTGATTGAAATGAGCAAAAACAACAGGCAACTGCTCGACCTCACATCTGACCCGATCGACCAATCGATCGACTACTCTGTCGAGAGCGGACACCGAGTCACGCCTCCTCATCCAACGACCGTGACCACGGTTGCAATACCTAATGAAACCACACCAGAAACGTCCAACGAACCATGGAGCGCAGAAGTGATGGAAATCCTCCACTCAACCTTTAAGCTCACGTCATTCCGCTCGCATCAGGCTGCCGCGATAAATGCCACGCTCTCTGGGAAGGACGTCTTTGTGCTAATGCCCACAGGCGGTGGGAAGTCGCTGTGCTACCAGCTCCCTGCCCTGGTGAATTCGGGAAAGACACAAGGCACAACCATCGTGATCTCACCGCTAATCTCGCTTATGCAGGACCAGGTTCAGCATCTTTTACAGAAAAAAATCAAAGCCGGCATGGTGCACTCTCGCGGAACAGCACACGAGAGAAGAGAGATGCTCAAATCGTTCAGAGAGGGACTGTTGGACTTGGTCTACCTCTCTCCAGAGATGATCAGTGCTAGCGAACAGGTTCGCTCGTGCGTCCAACTGCTGCATACGAGGGGGAAACTGGCCCGGGTCGTTGTCGATGAAGCGCACTGCGTCTCGTCGTGGGGCCACGACTTCAGACCCGACTATAAAGCGTTGGGATGGTTTAAAACGAGGTACCCAGATGTGCCCCTCATGGCACTCACAGCGACGGCCAACGAACACGTGAGGATGGATGTGGTGCACAACCTCAACATGCGCAGTCCAACGCTGCTCCAACAGTCGTTCAACCGGACAAACCTTTTTTACTCGGTCAGGTTTAAAGGGAAATCCCATTTAGAAGAGATACGACACCTCATCATGGAGAAACACAAAAACTGCTCGGGCATCATCTACTGCCACTCCAAGAAATCGTGCGAACAGGCTGCGGAAAAACTACAGTCATGGGGTGCCAAAGCGGGATTCTATCACGCGGGCATGGAACCCGAAGAGAGAGGTGAGGTGCAACTCGCATGGCAATCGGGCGATATGCATGTTATATGTGCCACGGTGGCATTCGGTATGGGTATAGACAAGCCCAATGTGAGGTATGTCATCCATTTGACGTTGCCTCGTACGCTGGAAGGGTACTACCAGGAGACGGGCCGAGCAGGGCGTGATGGGCTCCCCTCAGAGTGCGTAATGTACTATTCATACAGAGACGCTCGAACGATTCAGACCATGATCCAGCGAGACACGGAGCTGGATCGCAGGAATAAAGAGGTCCACCAAAATAAGCTAAGGCAGGTTATCCAGTACTGCGAGAACACGACAGATTGCCGACGGCAGCAAGTTTTGCAGTATTTTAACGAGTCTTTCAATCGACGCGAGTGCAAAAACGGGTGCGATAATTGTAATCTTACCCACGAGAATGTGGAGATTGAGCACAGGGACGTTACCGACTCGGCAAAGGCTGCCGTGGCGCTCGTCCAGGCGATCCAATCTGAAAAAGTGACGCTTTTGTACTGTCAGGACCTTTTCCGTGGATCCAGGAGCGGTAAAGTCATCGCTGCAGGGCACGATCGCATCCCCCAGTACGCTTTTGGGCGCAAGATGAGCAAAACCGACGTTGAACGCATTTTTTTCCACTTGATTTCGGAAAGAGTACTGAGGGAGTATTCAGTGATGAACAATGCCGGGTTTGCCTCCAACTATCTTCAGCTGGGATCGGATGCCCAGTCAGTTTTGTCCGGAGGGAAGAAAATTGTAATCACCTTTTCGAAACCAGCTCCCAAGCCCACCTCGGTACCTCGATTTGCACCGGCATCGACCGTACTCCCACACAAGAAGATTGTATTGCCCTCGCGCAAATTTTCATCACAAGAGGAAGAGACACGGTTCGCCAACTGTCTCGATGAGCTGACGATGGTGCGCATGAGGAAAGTTGCCGAGTTGAATTTGCAATTTTCCACTCAGATTGTGTCGGATGCCACCCTCCGCGACATGGCACATAGGCTCCCGCTCACGCAGATCGCATTTAACGCTCTCCACGGGCTTCGCGAGAACCAGAGACAGCATTTCAAGATTTTCAAGCCCACGCTGAAACGGTTTTCGCCAAAGACGTCGCCCTATTTTGACCGGGTGAAGCCGATCGAGTCGCAGGCGTCTCAACGGTCGCAGCCCTCACAGCAGAGGGCGACGCAGAGGGGAAAACACAGAGGATCACAACGGAACAGAGGCTATCAGAGAGGTTCGAGAGGGTCTCAAAGACAGAAACGGTCAGCAATAAGGACAATGTCGTGACGTGATCCTCTTTGAGAGGTGATGCCGTCAGGTGACTGCATCGAAAGATTGAAACGCTTCGTATATCATGTTTCTCCATTGATCCATGTGTCTGCACGCTTCCACATAGATTGGAATATCAAAAACAAAATGCTCAAGCACTGCTGTATGCAGTAGAGTTATCTGTAATAGATTTGCCCTACTTACGCGAACGTCATGTGTGATTACACCGACTTTTCGCTTGACCTTGGAGGTTTCCAGCACGTTTAACAGAAATCCAACGCATGTCGAATGCGTTACAGGAGAAATAGACTTGTATTCTGTTAGATTGAGAAGGTATCCTTTGTGATCGCTCGTTCAGGTGAGTCGTTCCATCGTATGCATTCTTACAGGGGCAATCCGCACGAAAAGAGAGTCAAACGATTAAATGACGTGGCAGTAGGAATTGAAATTTGGGTGGATGAATTCAATGGAACTGCGGCTCGGTGTTTCCGTCTATTTCGCAGTTTTCTCCAGGATTCTCTCCAAGATTTCCATTCCAGATTCCCAGATCAACGTCACTGAGAGTGGACTGATCTTTTTCCTCGTGCTGAGGTCCCAATAGTGTACACCTAGAGACACATATGAGAACACCATTGGTGGTGAATGATGAGAGGAACTTCGAATCACTATTGTTTCCCAGTCTAGTCTGTTTGCGAAGAATCTATTTTCTGGTTACAGAGATCCAACGAGAGTCGTTGGGGAATGTTGCTTCGGTCACTGTCGATAAAAATGACGAGAAATACTCCCTGGCGGTCATGGCTGACGTCAATCCCAGGATTCTTCAAGTAATCGTATGCCACATTGATCATGGTGATTCTGTAACCTGCAAAGGAATGAGTTCTCTATTGTTCTGACGACAGGGACCTTTTCAGAATGGCATGCGTGGCACCTTGAAGTAGTAGCAGTCTAGTGGGACAGACTCAAGATTTGGCTCCGCGTCAACTTTTCCATTGTGAAAGTAGACGTTTCTACCCAAAAGTGTCAAACCAGTTATCCTTCCCAAGAAAGGTTAAGAGAGGAGCTGTTCGCGTCCTAATTTTAACTCGGCTTGTGATTTGGTGAGTCCTATCGGGTCTGTCGTCCAGTCAAGCTGAGATAACCTTTCAACATGGGTTTATTCGCACAGCCGATGGAAATTTCTCTCGATTCTTGTCGTGTTCAGCATATAGTTTTCCCATGAGCTGAAGTCTCAATGCAACCAATGAACAAACACAATGCAGTTCAACAGAGTTTTCTACGCTGGCCACAATCCGTTGTCATACATTGTCTTTAGAGACTGTTTACTGCTAGATAGACCAGCCTTTTACGTAATCGTATAATGATGTACATGGAACTTGCAACGAATAAGGACAGAAACTGGCAGTAGCAGTTCGCACTGATTATTCCCAGCCTCTGCACCCCTTCAGGAAGGTTGAGGCCCCTAAACCCGTCAAAAATCATACTCGATAGTAAAAACATTCAGGGCCTAGGGACCTCTAGACAGGAATTCCTATATATATATATATATATATATTCACATAGATAAATCACCTAGTTATACAACCTAAAATCCATTGTGAGCTCCAGCCAGGTAAAATTCGATACCAACAAGTATCTGTAAAACCCTCGCCGATGTCAAAGCGCGCCCGCACAATCGTCTTGAAAGTTGTCTGTAGTTCCTCATTTATCCTTGTTCAGTACCATTGTTTAATCATGTGTTTTCAATCTCTTTCAATCTTCTTCTCTCAAAAGGCTTTCTAGACGTTCATCAGATGTGTTCCTGAGCGTTTGGGAGATCCATAAGGCCCATTGCTCATCTGAAAGAGACACAGGTGTCCTTGCATACTTACACCATTATCGTGCGATGTCCACCGCAATACATCACATGTCGGACGCCGGAGTCATCGGTGCTGGGAGAGACCCTAACGGTGACTCCAAGTAAAGACCCAACACAGACTGAGATACAAGGAAATTGAAATGTATTTGACAGACGATGGATCGCTGGGTCGACTATTTGTTGGTGCATAAAGATCAAGCACAATGTCGGCTATCTCACGCAGGCTACCATGTATGGTTTGCCACGCCACCAATTCAAAAGATGGTTGAGACAGGTCGTTCCTTGTACTTTTAGGATGTTCTGGTAATATCACCCTAGGGAGTGGCGATACTTTTTTGGCCAGAGATGTGGCCGACGAGGCTACCTGACGCTGCTATTCGACGGAGGCTCGCCGCAAGCACTACAGGGAACAACAGGATACAAAGAGGATCATTCGTGCGAGAGAGCTCACGATCAGGTATTTCTACAACCATAAATAACCCTAAATATCGTTCCAGAAAGAGAAGGCTAGACGCAGTTAACGCTACGTCTGAATGTCTTGAGAACTCATCAGCTGGCTCTTACAGAGAGAAAGCGCATGAGGCTACTCGCACGGAGCCCAAACAACATCACTTCTGAAGCTCCCCTGTCCATTGAGTAACCCCAAGTAGTCTCTCAACAACCACTGAGCAATACCTCAGCGTCTCGGAAACTGCAAACACCGTCTTGATCCCGGACAACGATCTATCACGGTAGTGCCCTCCGAAGGGGATGCCCGTCAAGCGCGTTCTTTGGATTTCATCCACAAAGAACAGAGTTACTAGCCAAAGACAGAGGCGGCTCTGTGTTTCTGGTCAACATTATTGCAGAATAATACTGCGGTGATGATATCACGGACAACTGAAAGGATCACTTTTAATCTTTAAGCTCCGGGCATGATTAACTCCAAAACATCCCTTGAAACCCGAGAGATTTTGAGGTCTGATGACCTCATTGATATTACTACAGGAAACACGTTGGAGAAATCCACGCGTTTCTTTCTCGAGTTTGCACATCGGGATGTCTATCTGCGGGAATTGGATCATGAGGTAAACATCCAGATAGCTCGTGCTCTAAGATCAGAATCCCATATCGGAGGAGACTTTAGCGGCATCCTGAACCCCAACACAGATCAGTTCCCTCTGCGGCCATTAAAGCAGTGTCGCTGATTTGGAAATCACGCTGCGCTTCCTTCGGTTTGTCCACTCAGGCAGTTTACTCAAATGACCCTGGTTACGCACCAACCAAATACTTGATCGGTTTTATATCACCACGTCTCTGAAAAAATTATGACGAAATAGAAATTGACCGCTCTGATCGCCGCTTCTGTACCGATTGTCCTACGTCCTATCTCTTCACGAGTGCTCAACGGAAATTAGGAAAGTCTCTTCTCATTGGGCCCTCAGAGCCCTTCTGGTCAAAGAAGCTCCTACGAGAAGGGTGCCAATCTTATGGTCGTCTCAAAGTTACGGGTTCATAACATCCTGAGCCCAAAGGTTTCGAAAGAGACCTCCCAAACGAGAAGGCGGGTTTCTTGGTGAAGGGGTCTCTTATAATAGCATCCGCTACGCTGCCAAACAGAGGTTGACGCGCTTGGATTACGCTGCCTTCTGCGCAGCTGCTAATCTGTTCCGCAAACATCTCTCCTCGATTACAATGCAGCACGATCCAAAACTATGCTAAAGCATCGGACCAGATGGCATGCCCGACACTTGGTCCGCGCCAACTACACGACCGACAGGAGCACCACAGACAGACCCTCCTCATACGAGTGCAAAGAAGGAGCCCGCACATACCGATAACAATACCCGACATTGGTTATCGGCTGGCAGCCGTTCGAAGACAACCCATATCCAAACATTAGGTGCAAAGGTGCGCTCTGGGAGCCCAATTCCACGTACGCTTTGGAGTGGTTCTGGCACCTTTGTAAGAAAAGTGCTGCAGCGACGTTTTACCTTTTACGCGCGATGGCTTAATGCGGTGCTTCGCAAGCTCAGGAGGAAGCACAAAACATACTTTGCGTTGTGCGAAGCAGCTGGTTGTCCTGGTTTAATTGGGAAGCATTCTCTGTTCAAGCATATTGACTTGACAAATTGCCTTTGAAGTAGCATCTAATCATGAGTCACTCACCAGGGTCATGAACACATACGGAGAAATTGCAACAGTTGCTGAAACTGATTTTTCTGATAGAGACCTGGTGGTCTTATCCGATTTCGAGTGGTCATCCGACGAAATGAGCGCAGCACTCAAGAATGGCAAACAATTGATTCAAGAGCAATACGCCTCCAGGATCTACAAGTATAACTCGAAACCACGTCAACCATTCAGATTTGGCCTCCTATCGAACAACAAGATCAATCTTGAATTATCTACCACTCAACTGAAACTCATGGCTCATGATCACATTTTGAACGTTCAAAAAGATACTGACACTATTAACCGTGTTAACACAAAGTTGTCCACCTCTTGCTACCAAGTCTACAAGATGTTTGGACAAGACTTTATGACAAGCTTTACAAAAGAAGAAATTAAGTTGATTAACGATGTAGCTCACTCTTTTCAGAAAGACATTACCTCTTCAATTTGCCAACATACATTTGCAGAGGAAGCCGCAACTAAGTCCTTCAAGCTTGAAGCGATAAATATGCGTGATTATCAAAGTGTAGCAAGAATTATGATGCCCACTGACTCCATTGATGAAGATCTAGATTTAGCTACTGACGAACTTACACTAGACAAAAACCCAAACAAGATTCTAGACCAAACAACTGTCCTCGAGGAAGGCATCGTCGGAAATGGAGAAGACTACTCAAGCGTTTATCTGCTTTTGTCATTGAATCATGACAGCCCCCCCTAGAAAATTTCAACATCCAGAACTGCTCAAAGCCAGATTTGAAATTATCACTAAGGCAAGCTTCTGCTATTTCTGCAATAGTAGACATCACCTCAGAAAGCTGCCCCCACTGGCACCTTCTTGTAAGCACTGCGGACAAAAGAGCCATCCCGCATGGAGATGTCGCAGCTCTGAGCGATCTTTATAAGATCCACTTGGAAGACAGAAGAATGGAAAATCTCAAACAGTCGTTCGACTCTCAATTGGAGCAGAAAAAGATGAAAATCTTAAAAAAACAAGAGTAATTTGTTGCGAAGAACCTCCAGAAGCTCAACGATGGCACTCAGGAGATAGCATAAAAGAAAACTCCTCCACTGGAAGGAACCTCGGCGAGTGACAACAATTCTAACACTCCCACTCCAAATGATGAGCAGAATCAGGCCCCTCTTGATAACCAAGAGGACGCCATGGAGGACGACAGCCAACCCCTTCCAGCAGACCAAAGTGATGCAATGGACGAAGATGATGCTTCTGTCACCTATCACGACAGAGAACCTCCCTCATTCCACGAGCCTGCCTCGATTTCCCAACCATGGCATGAAATCCCCGTCAAGCCACACAAGGAGGCCTCAAAAACCTCTACACAACAGGTGGGCCCAGCCTCTGCACCCCCGTCAGAAGGTTGAGGAATCATAATCGATAGTAAAAATATTCAGAGCCTAGGGTCGCCTGAATATTTAAACAAGGTAAATCATACCTATCCCTTAATCCTACAATTCTTTTCCTTCAAGAGACACGCTTACGTGATCTCCAATCTTTTAATGAACTACAACGTTTTTGCTCACTCCGTGAATAATGTTGTCGGATCTTTCAGTTCTTTCAGCTTAATTTTGCTAAAAAAAGATCTCACAATTGTCAGCTCATCGCAGCTCCAATCTGACGACCCATTGTTTAACAAGTACATATCAGACGTGAAGGTGATGATCAATGATCTTCCCATACATCTGATTAATGTATACACACCAACCAACACAGCAGGAACTTCTTGTCATAGGTGGTGATTTCAATTGTATATTAGGTACATTGGATCACCACCTGCAAGACCGTTTACGGCATGACTCGAGTACTCTAGACCTAAGAAGACTTCTACAGATGCACAGGCTTCACGATACCTACAGAGTTCATCCGGCTACTGTGTCATGCCAAGACTTTACTAATTTTCAGGGAGCGAATAGAAATGCGCATCGCCTTGACCGCTTCTATGTTTCTTGGCCACTGGTAGACTGGTGTGAGCACACACTAATCGACTCCACAGATAATAGATATTCTACACATCGTCGAATTTCGTTCTCTCTGCGAGTCTTCGGCACTGAAATAGGCCGAGGCTATTTCCATATAGGGAATAATCTTCTGGCGGATGATCAGTTGCGTCCACACTTAATCCCCCGGTGTGCAGAATACCTTAAGAATGACACTACTCTCACCCCTTGTCAGAAGTGGGACAGCATAATGGTCGGCATCAATGGTCTTGCCAAAGACCTTGCTGCCAAATATCGCAAGTTCAAGGCCATTGATGATGCTAGGGATATTCAGTCTCTGCAAGAGCGGGCTAAATGTGTTGTTACTGGAGTAACATACAAGTCCTTGAACCGGAGAATCAAATTGCGGACTCAGGCTGCCACATACCCTACTGCGTGGTTCGTGCCCACGGACAGATTGCAAAGGAAGGAGTTCTTTCATAAGTATATCTCCAATGTCCGCCTGACAGACAGCCAGAGATTTGATTTGGAGAAGCCTTATACGCTTGAGGAAGTAGAGATTATTACTCAGGAGTATTCGTTGAAAGGGTGTTCTCCCGGGGACAACGGTATCCCATACGCCCTATTCTATAAAGAATTTGACGTTCTGGGACCCTGGTTACTTGATTTGCTAAATCACATGCACCAGCATCCTGGATCTCCTCGCGATTTTAATAGTATGCAATTGAAGCTTCTCCCAAAAAAAGGAGAAAGACGCTCATTTGCCAATTGGCGACCAATCA
>PPLB01004278.1:3128-24979 GCA_003706365.1 Citeromyces siamensis
TTCGCGTCGCGCAGACCCGGTATCCTGCAACCTTGGAAAATGCATCTTGGAGATTATGATTCTGATTTGGCTGTCACGGTCTATCCTGGATGCTGCAAGCAGTTTGCAAATCATTGTCTTTCGATAAATAACAACAAACGGCTCATAGGTCTCCCTTTCGATCTGAGAAACTCTTGTATCTCGATGTGGGAGTGACAGCGAGACATTCAAAACGAAAGCGTTGACGTCGGTTTGCTATTAACAGTAGTCCTGGGTGCCGAGATGCGAGAGGGTAGGAGAGCGTATGTCGGAGAATGTTTCTTCCCATTGTGAGTCTTTCTTTCACTAACCCAGTAGTAGATGAGTCACAGAAACAGTTTCCACTCGAATAGTGGAAGTGGGTTCCTCTGATTCTATGGATCTGGCAACTGCGTTTTCTGATACCATGGATGGATCGGAGTGAAGCGATTGATGGTTCGCGTGAAGAACTCAACTCGGGAACGTTCGGTCTGTTCATGTTCGTTCTGCAATGTTTGTCAACGAAAGGTCAACGGTTGTGGAGACACAAAAGATCTGTAATGAGAAACAGTTGAGTAGGAAATTTTTAAATGGGATTACATTCCCAGAGAAAAACATCTGCTGCTGTATTCCCTTAGTCGGGTGCAAGGTCCGAACTTTTCTGAGGTTGTTGAAATAATCCACTGTTTTAATGCCCGAATAATTTTGTTCGGCATACTGTTGATGACATGAACAGCTTGAGCTGTAAACTTTTGCAACAACAGCTTTTCAGAAAAAAAAAAGCCCGAAGCTGCTTTGATGCCCTTTTCTACAAGGATTACTCCTCTGAAAGCATAATGTTATTCCAATTTAGGATTATTCTCGCGCAACAGAGACCATAGCGAATGGCCTTTAAAAGAAACGGGTCACCCTGTATCTAGTATCTAATAGGACGTTAGTTTTCAGGTTGCGGGTGAGTAAATCCTGCAGCTGTATATTTCGATTAGCGACGCAGCCGATGTCGCTAGGGAAACTGTGCAATATCATACGCCTCACTTGGCCACAAGAAGCATACCTGGTCGGACTATCATCTTCGCACGCCAATCCTATGGGCACCATGGGCGCAATGTGTGAACGACACAAGAGAAATGGCGAAATAGCCAATTCAACGTTGTCTCATCATGGTGGGAATTTCAATTTGTCAGAAAGAATCAGATAAAAAGGGCGTCCCCCACACAAACGCATGCAGATGGAACCGTTTACAAGCAGATTCCTCAAAGAACATGAGGAGATCCCCGAATATAGGCTCGCGTTATTGCATGAGACTGCAGAAAAGTTGTACTGCGAAAAATTCCTCACGGTGGATTTTCCTAACTACCTGCCATACATGTGCGGCAGCTGTCCGCAAGAAGAATTCACACCCCTTGAAATTACAGTGATACGCCATTTGTACCTGGACTTTTTTAAATGGAGAAAAAACCTGCTGGACTGCCTGCGGTTACTGTGCTCCCGCCTTGTACTAAAAGCCGAGTCTCAGTGCATACACCTCTTACTTGACAGTGTTTCACAACACTGGTGGTTCGAACACGGCAAAGGTATCATACTAAAAGATGTTAATGGCGTGTTCGTGGTGCTCTATTCTCTGGTGCTCTTGAACACAGATCTGACGTCGGAAACAGGCTCACGTATGTCCAAATCAGAGTACGTCAACAACACGCTGCAGTCTATAGGGGAAAAAGTGGTGGAACAGCGTAATAGGGGGATACTCAAGTCGAGGCTGCAGCAGTTTTATGACGATCTGGCAAGCAAACCAAAATTCCTCAAGAGACACTCGATGTTATCTCTGGGATCAAGAAAGAGCTTTTTCCTGTCGTCAACAGATAAAAGCAAAACTGGTTCTCTGCGATCGAACGCGACGTCCTCCTTTCCCGAGCAGCGCTCGGTCGGGTTCGCCAATGCACTCGTGCATGATCCTGCATACTGCTTGAAAAGGTCTCCCAGTTCGTGGACGTTGAATACTCAGGCTACCCCCGTTGTAAATGACATCCATCTCGAACTGCAGGGCCCGCCATGGCTGAAAGAGGGAATTGTTCTTTACTCAAAGATGGATTCCAAACGGTCGCGTTCGTCGTGGAAGCCGCGGTCCCAGTGGAAAAGAGTCTTTACCGTTGTGTCGCGAGGAGAAGTTGGAGTTTTCGTGTTTGATCAGCGGCGGTCAAGGCGGGTCGAGAACAACGGTGATGGGAACTGGCTGAAAAACGCCACATCGTTAGGTTCCTACAACTTGTGCAACTGCTATGCATGGGTTCCCAACACGATAGAGATGGGCGCCATCATGTCCCGTTATGATCTGCCCGTTAAGCAGTTCCCCAGTATATGGGTTCTCACGTTGAACGGGTCGCAGCGTTTGCATTTCGCCGCCAGCACAGAAGAGAATGCCAGAGAGTTTGTCGACACGTGCAATCTCTGGGCTGCTCGCCGTACTGCAGTCCCCTCGTCGGAGGCTGTTTATTCCTCGGAGCTCGGGTGGTCGAAGCGATTTGTAGCTGCGTTGAACAATGGAACTATATGCGATTACCTGTCGTCGTGCCGCTTGGAGAGCTGGTCACCGATAGAGTGTGGGGTTGTTAATTCTGCGTTGTCCATTGGGGAGCAGCTCGCAGAGTGGCAGAAGTATCATGCCACACTGAAGCAAACTCTGGAGGCACATGAAACGAACCACGAAACATGGAAAGCTGCTCTCTTTAAATCAACGAAAAATGCCCAGTTTTTGGAAAAGGTCAAGGTGGTTAGTCGCAACTATTCTCTCCGGACCTCTCACTTGAGGAGGCGGCTCGAGGTTACGACAACGTACATTGAGATAATGGAACGGGCGCTCGTTAACGATGGAGTTTTACAACGTACGTGACGAATCTCTTTTGCTCTATTATATTTGTCCAACTATAGAAACACAAAGGTCGTGCCTATTTACGTAGTGCTCCCCAACCCACCCTTACATATCGGCGCATCATGTCGATGTTCAAGTCTCTACAGAATCTTCCTGGGGCTGTTACGTTGTTCCACAACCCCAATTCAGCCTTATCAAGGGAGCTGTACAAGTTTCTTGCGAGCGAGTCCCACAGGATGACGTCGTCACCGAAAAAGGCGTCGTTTTTCTCTAGGCTTATGGGTCAAGACATGGAGAACAAGCAGAGAAAGTTTGAGTTGAACCTGAGCCACGATTTTCCGACTCTGGATCAGTTCAATTTTATCAAGTCCACCATTCCGCTGCATCCGCAGTGCAAAGATGCGTTTCGTGCTGCTTTCCCGCAGCTGGGGAAGCACTTGGATGATGCGGATCAATTTCAAGACGAACTTCCAAGTAACGACAAGATGAAAAAGCTGGTTAACGATAGGAGCACGCAAGACTTGATCCGTCTGGGGTTCTTTAACCCGCCTCTAGCTGTTGACTGGAGCAACAGTATCATTGCGCACGACATCGAGGGCGCACGCAAGATTGTGAGTCTATATGAGAAGAATGAGTAGTTAATTCATGCTTGGAATATTTTATTCGATGAAAAGCAGGACGTCACGAGATTGCAAGTCGAGACGTCTTTATGCATCGCCATGCAAGATTTGCATGAAGGACCTCCCAGCCAAAAAGGAGGGGAGTTTCATAAAGTGTGTTTGTGAAGTTTATTTCCATGCGGCCTATTTTCGTTAAGCCTATTTACAGTTGGACGTGCATGTGGGTCGCATGAGTTGTACCCACCATTCTCCTGACGTAGATCTCAGTTGTAACACAAAGCTACACGTCCTTATCTCACACGGATTAGTAATGGTTCCTGCAGTAGCCTGTGTGCATCCGTACAGCCGCATGGTGACTAATGCATCACTCATGCATATAAAAAGTTGGAGCCCAACATCATGGGCAATGCTTTCTGAACATTATCTACTTGCAGCCAAGGTGAGAGTGAAACTTGCCAAAGAAGCTTGTAAACCAGATGCCGACCTTTGTAAGCTCGTATGCAACGCCAACATGCTCGACAGCCTCATGGTTTCCATAAATGCCAGCCTGACCAAAACCCGTCTAACCACAGTAGAAGAGGAGCCGTTTAGCGATAGCTCAGACGAAGACTGGAGCGACGAAGAATTTCTTGAAGAGGCTCGCGAGTCTCAAGTGGAGTTTGACGATGATTCGGATTCTGATGATGAGGTGGAGGGTGATGTAGGAAAACACACTTTAGTTCGTGTGGTGGATGTTGAGTGTGCCCCAATATAACGCTACTTGCTTCCGAAGAACGGCACCACTGACTTTACTACGCGTTTGCGAGATGCTTTCAGTGAAGCTAAAGTGCGATTGGTAGAATGACCCGAGAAATTCTCTCTTCTGTATGTATAAATATGGTAATTGCCACGCTCTTCAGTAATCCATCCTCTTGATGACATAGGTCTGCGCAAGGATCCCAAACTGCAAGTTCAAAGCGTCCACCACCCAGTTCTTTACCCACTCTCTCGGGTCCACGTTTTCGTTCTCCTCCAACTGCTCTCCGTCAAGCCATTTGGCCCACTTCAAAGGCATCGGCTGCGATTTGTTTGTGATGGACACGTTGTGTTTCAAGTCTTTCAAGACGCACAGAAACGAAAAACTGCCCGGAGTGTAGCTATCGATCGAGATGGCGTTTGTCTCACCCTCAGTGCTCGCCGACGAGGGCACGCTGACAGCCTGGAGTCCAATCAGAATCCTGGACACGAGCTCATCATCCTGCGTCTTGGGAACCAGCGACGGCTCGTCCAAGCTGGCAAGCACAAGTTTCTCGCAGTCGGAAAGCTTCCCGTGGAAAAGATTGAGACATTTTTTCAAGTCTTGTGGGCTGCTCGATTGGTGAGACTCGCTCACTTTTATGCGGATGTCGCCATCCACTTGCGACCCCATTACTTTGTTGAAACTCGAGCCAACAAGGTTCTTCAGATACGTGTAGTTTTTCAAGTCGTGGACCAACTTGATATCGAGCAGCTCGTCGCCGGACCCGCCATCACCAAATTCAAGCGATTCCACCTTGGCTAAAACTGACGACAATTGATCGGACACGAATCCCAGCCCTTTGTTGAGCGAATCAAGAGACGGAAGTTGCAAAACTTGTTGCTTGTCCTCGTCAGACAAGTTGGATGTATCAACGCCAGTGATCCCTACTTCCTTGAAGACTTCAGCAAGTGATTTCTCCAGGTTCTGCGATTTAGCCTTGTTGATGATCTCCTCCGCGTTTTTCGTAGCAGACTCTCTGAGATTCTGTGCTGTGCCCCACAGCGACGAAACCGTTGGGTTTGACCACCACGAACTTCCCTTGCTTTTGTTCGCATCACTTTCTACCTGTGTCTCCACTTTTGGCTTTTCGTTTTCCTCGATTTTCTCACCCTCTTTCTCCGTCTCACCTTTGGGTTGAGTGTCCAGCTCGTTCAAAAACGATAAAATATCCTCATTCTTGTGAGCTGCAGCTTTGTCTCTGTCGCCTTCTGGCAGAGAACTCAGGAAATCCAGTACTTCGTCAGCCTCGCTCATTGTGGAACTGAGTGCAAAACAAAAGTACAATTACCAAAATGTGCAATCCTTTACAATACTGCATTTATCTACAATCCGTTCATTAATAAATACATAACACCGATACCCAACAAAACAAAGCTTTAACCACCAAAACCATACAGAGTTCTGCCTTGTCTCTTCAAAGCATAGACAACGTCCAAAGAGGTAACGGTCTTTCTCTTGGCGTGTTCGGTGTAAGTGACAGCGTCCCTGATAACGTTTTCAAGAAAAGATTTTAGCACAACTCTCACTTCTTCGTAAATTAAAGCAGAGATACGCTTGACACCGCCTCTTCTCGCCAACCTTCTGATAGCTGGCTTGGTGATACCTTGGATGTTGTCTCTTAAAATCTTTCTATGACGCTTAGCACCGCCTTTTCCTAGACCTTTTCCACCTTTTCCTCTTCCAGACATTTTTTATGTTGGGAAAAAAAAAGTGGGGCAAACTCTCTATTTATAATGCGGAGGTGGCAACTGGTTCTGTTTGGGGCGGTTTCAAATCTACGTCCCTTGAGGTTAATTTTGGGACCGGCTCTTATTTCGCATAATCGCGTACTGTAGTCCAGTCTATTCTGAAATATACGCGTACGCGTCTTGGTGTGTGGATTAGTTGTCCACAATGTACTTTTCGGTCGAACAACGTTCTTCGAGAATGGAGAAAAGCAAGTCGTAAAAGCAAAAGTATAAGTTCTGTTATGTTTGGTGTAGTTGTATCTTTTGGCTGTTCAATTGACACTCAAGGACAATCACTGCTGGTTATTCTATTCTTTTTGGAACCGCATCATAATGGAAAAGCACCGTCATCGGTGCCAGAAAGTTGGAAATTTCCCTCGCAAAAATGTTTTAAAAGAGAAATCTCTGTACATTTTGTGAGCCCTTGAACGCATCTAACCAGATGATGGGATCGGATAACTCCGACATGAATGTAATGCTGATAAAGCTTATACGGGAATTGAAAATTCTGAGAATCCTCTGACCGACAAGTTTAACCGTTCTCGCTCGACAGACGTATCAAATTCTATTAAGTACTTTCCATTGATAATGGCGTTGGCCAAGGAAACTCGTGAAGTCCGCCGATGTCTGCGGCGCATTCACTGGTTACTTTTGCAGATCGTACCAATAAGGTTAAAACAGGATATGTCTCGTCTAGAAATCACTCATGAGATCAATGGTTGCACACTACGAAGAAAGAGTGATCCATCATACAGAGACTTCAAATATCTTGAGAGGAGAATCTATAGCGTCGCGCTGAAGTATGCAAGACCATGCGTAAAAGAAAAGAGAATGTTAAACGACAAACAGAAAATAAGTTTCCATTACAGTTTCTCGACCGAATACTCAATGACAGATGGCAGATGAGTCCCTATCGAGACCCGTTACGCGATTATCGACTTCTACCTCTGTTCTGGATATATTACAACAGTAGTATTCGGAAAGCGAACAGGCACGCAGATGACAATTGTTGCATGCAATGCCCATAGATAACAAAGCACAGTTCACGACTCGGACATAAATGCTAATACCTTTGAATAGTCAATACTCCTGCAACGGATCTCTACAGGGACAACATCTAGACCAAACTGTCGTTGAGTATTCGTCCAAGAACTGCATTGAAAACCATGGAAATGTGAGGAGGGAAACTGCAGCGAGAGCCAAACCATTCTTCAACATTCTTATCCCAGTCATTGTTGATCACGAAAGTCCAAGTTGAAATTTCTAGATACCCGAGGCTGTTCCTTTAAGGATGTTGTGTCGCAAGACGGAAGATGGATAATGTACCAAAGTGTTGATACAGTACTCAAACAATGCAACTTTCCCCTAATTGCTTGTCTCGTTAAACCATGACTTCTCTTATATTTTAAGCCGCCTCCTTGGGCGATCCTCGAATTATCTTTGCCATCCCCTGAAAACAACTACACTTTATCTTTAAAAACGATGGTATCCACCATTCTTGAAGAGAAAGTGGTTCATGGTCCCCTGCCGGTGGTCGAGAAGAATACACAGTTTGATTCTCGGTGGAAGTTTGCATTCTCCTTATTCATGTTTTTCTGGTGAGTGGCAGAATAACTATATTGCTTAGTGTTTATTTCGAACATTGTATTATACTTGAACGATGTAGTAGAACTTTCCTTCGTTGGTAATTTACCATGGCTTATTTTATTGATACTCAGGCGCTTCTTATATGTGGGCTAGAAAATTAAGGAATCTTGTAGAAGTTTCAAAAGGACAATAAAGGGGAAGTGTGTAGCAGTGAAATTGTTATGCTATATGATCAACAGAGTGATTCTCCAACAAGAACAGCACGTATATCATAACGCCAATCGTATTTTAGCAACGCTTTGGGTAGGATGGCGAAAGCCAAATTTCAAGACAATATGAGCATGTGTCACATTTCTATAGCAATTTATTTCACTGCATATGACGTTGGGGAATGCAAATGGGTTTATTAAATGGATTTAGAGACTCTGTCAAACTGGAAACTATGCAACGAGATGTCTTGTTCCCACTCCTAGTTCCAGTATTCGAATACACTTTTGTAATGATAGTTTCTCCGTAAATGATGTATTACTTCTAACCAAACTATTTAATCTTAGTTGGCTCGCGTCTATCCACGAATTACTCCGGCAAAAAGAATGCATTGTTGGAATCTGGTATTGACATGCATGGATATGCATAGAACATGCGAGAATATTCTAGGGACGTCCGGATGGAGGATATTAGAATATTGATAAGAAAACTATAGAAGAACACTAGGTATTTAGGTTTGAGTATTCAATTAAGAATCGATTATGGATTTCAACAGTAACAAAGTTAGCCTCCAACAGGCTATGAGCACAACCTGTTCAGATTTTCCGAGAACGAAAAGTTAAAGTTGGCCGTGAATTACCGTGTTTAATTACAGAGAATGAACTTGAAGTTTGAATTGTGTGGTTGTGCCCTGAGATTTTATATCGAAAATGGTTAGACGGTTTGAGCTCAGAAGAAGCTCAGCAAATTGAATCGATGTTTGATTCCATTGTGGCAACTGCGGGTATGAATTCGGTGTCGAGTGGTATAGCTCAACAAATTCTAAATTTTGGTTTGATTGGACTGGACCTATGGTTATTCCTGCAAAAGGAATATGACGGATCAACTCTGAGGACTGCTGTAAGCAAAACGGATGCGTTTTTGTATGACAGTCGTGATGGACTTTGACGATCTTGAACAGAATTTTCAAGAACTTCAATCATATGTACTGGATAAGAGTACGGAGGAGGTTGCCGTTTTTATGTTTCTGGCTTGGTTGAGAAATGAGAATACCGTTAACAATATTCTAACCCAATGGAAAAAGCAGAATAGAATTACCTTATATGAGGTACAACGTTTGGCGGGAGATTATCTTAACAAGGACATTTTCACCAAGAACGCATCCACCCCAACCCTGATTGCAAATATAACTTCGGGACGCCTTCCAATGAAGTGTTTTAAGTGCGGGGCGATAGGACACAAAGCTTCCCACTGTCCCATAACCGCTGCCAAGGACGAGGAATCGTCGAAAAAGGAAACTGGTGGAAAGCTCTCAAAGTTTGATTGGTACTTTGACTCTGTATCGACGTACCACATAACATGGGACAAAGAGCTTCTCCAAGGACTTCAGCCCTATGAGTGCAGCATTACCGGTGTTGGTGGTCATTAAATGTGCATTGAAGGAGGTGGCAGGATTGTCTTCTGCAAAGGTGACCGCAAGATCACGTTAAATAATGTGATGTGGGTACCTCAATCTACTTATAATCTAATTAGTATGAGTCAAGCGACAACAAAAAGTGCAAAGTTTATGATGGCTGGTTCTCAGTTGATTCAGATTCGAAAGAAGTTATCGCTGAACGTCATTCACACAGCGATGAGTTGTATGTGTTCGGGTACACACCCGTTTTCGGGATCCGCCCTAGTGGCGATTGGTACTGTCGACTGGCATGCGCGTCTTGGACACCCATCGAGGAATGTGATGCAGGAATTGCATCGTTTACTCAAGGATTCCTGTGAAATGTAACGAGGGATTCTCGTGTCGCGATTCTTTGACAACAAATACAGTTCAAAGGTACAATAAGCAATATACAAAGAAGTCAACAGCTCCCTTGCAATTGCTCGACACTGATGTATGTGGACCGTTTGGGTCGTCGTTCAGCAACAAGCTGTATTTTTTGACGATTGTTGACGATTACACTCAATATAATGAGATCATTCCCATTTCCTCGAAGGTTGATGCTACTGATATGACGAAGACCGAGAGATATTTTTCATCGAAAGGTGGGGTTATAAGGTAACCATGGTCAGATCTGACAATGGCGAAGAATCTGTGAATTCCCAGCTTCATGAATTTTTGCGCACTAGAGGAATCAGACATGAATTAACTTACGGTAGTGAGCAAAATGGAAAAGCTGAAAGGATGATCAGAACTATACAAAGTACCGCGAGGGTGTTGTTGAGTTCCTGTTCGGCTCCATTAAAGTTATAGAGAGAAGCAGTTGCAACTGAATCATACTTGGTAAATCGTCTACCAACCAAAGTTTTAAAGGGCCAGACTCGTTACAAGATGTGGTTTGGAGCTTGCCCGGATACGAGCACCTGAGAACGTTTGGGTGTGCTGCGTACGTTGTCGTACGTCATCAAATAAGAACGCACAAACTCGCATCCACTTCTGTGCAGGGTGTAATGGTTACGCTAAAGAAAGGCTTACAGAATCTACATCCCTGCACACAATAAGATCATTGTCTCGGCACGTGTGAGATAAGCGCCCCTTGATTGAAAATGTCACCGGATCGGGCTCCTCAACCGGAGGGGTCTCGGCCCCACCATTGATTTCGATCCCAGAAATTGCTGAATCGAATACAGAACGATCACCTATGATGGTCGATCATGTGGATGACATGAGTACGGAGTCTTATGTATGTCAGACAGGGATCTGACGGATCTGACGGATCTGGATGAGAATCGATTGCAATATGATGACGATAATAAGACCGTTGAAAATATGAAAGGTGAGATGGACGATGATCATCACATGTCATCTGATACACCTTTCATGGAGTTCATCGAGGACGTGTCTGGTATTACTAAAGACAACCCAGACGAAGGAAGTATGAATGTTGGGTGGATGCTCCAATGAGGCTCATGTATGATATGAACGACGACGAGGTCGAGAGTAAGAATCAAGCGAATTCGAGGTTTGCTCGGCGCCATCGTCGCATTCGGGTTAACGATCAAGAGAGGGATGAGATATGCAAAAAAAAAAAAAAAAAAAAAACACGTCTCAGGATCCCTGTGGTAGCACTTGCGGACTCAGATACGTGTCTAGATTCTGCACCTTGTGAAGATTCAGAGAGGGAAAGTACTTCTAGGTCCGACCCAGGTGAAGTTTAGATTAAGCTGTTAACTTGGGAAAATCCACAAGACGAATCTGGAGATGATGCAAATCAAGGGATTTATACTGATGGTACGGAACTGGTTCCAGAGATGATTCAGTCGTTCCACTTGCGAGGAGGCACCTGCATGCTTGAATGAGAAAATCAATAAGAAGCTGTCCAAACTTGGTTTTAGGAGAAACCAAGTTAATGTCTTTATTTCAAAGATGGAAAAGGTGGATCCATTGTCGTTGGACTATATGTGGATGGCTTGTTGATCAAGATGATCCTCATGAAGGCATTCGAGATGAATGATCTCGGTAAAGCCGAAAGATTTCTATGCATCAATATCGAACAGACAGGTGATACCATCGAGTTCAATCTAGCAGAATATATCGAAGGAATGCTAGCAAAATATAGATTGCAATGCTAGTGTAATTCCGATGGTACCACAGGAGTTGCAGAAGAGTAAGATGTCTCTACGTGCAACGGAACTGAATATCGAAGTTTAGTTGGAAAATTGTTCACATCAAACACAGCAAGTCCCGATATATCGTTCGCAGTATCTACACTCTCGAGATACTTGAAAGCCCCTAAGAAAATCCACTTAGCGGCGGCAAAGCGAGTTCTGAAGTATTTGAAAGGAACGAAAGATATGAGTCTGGTTTATACTAGACAAGATTGTTTCAGTGTCATGGCATACTGTGATGCAGATTGGGCTACTGATAAGGAAGATAGAAAGTCTACCACAGGCTTTGTTTTCATGATAGCAGGTGCTTCGGTTACTTGGAAGAGTAAGAAGCAACAAACAGTTGCATTATCCAGTACGGAAGCAGACTAATTATCGATGGTAGAATGTGCTACGGAAGCTATTTGGTTAATGCAAGTTCCTCAGGAACTACGACTCCCGTTGACCAAAAAACCAGCACTACGCATTGATAATATAGATGCTGAGATTATCATGAGCTTACAAAACATATTGATCTTCGTCATCATTTTGTGTGGGACCAAGGAAGGAATTGACATTGAGTCATGTCAGTACTGACAGGATGGTAGCTGATATTTTGACAAAACCACTTGCTGGTCCCACGTTTAGAAAGATTCGTAGATTGACCGGAATGTTGTTCTTGGAGTTTTCTTATCAAGAGAGGGTGTTGGAATCTGGTATTGATATGCACAGAACATGCGAGAATATTCTAGGGATCCGGATGTATGATACTAGAGTATTCCAGAAGAATGATAAGAAAATTATATAAGAACGCTAGGTATATAGATTTGAGTATTCAATTAAGAATCAATTATCAATTTCACCAGTCGCAAAGCCTCCAACAAAGGTGATTAGAGAATGACTATTTCCATGCATGTTTCTTCACGAGGAATGGATGATCAAAACGCAGTAATCTCAGTAGTCTGTTAATCCTGCATTCAGGTTGTGTTTGCAACAAACAGGCCATTCTAGCGAATCGTTGGGAGTACACTTGGATGGTTTAAAAGGTAGTACGGAGATCAGAATACTTCTTCGGCGGTTCGCATATGTTAAAATTGAGACCATGTTGCCATTGAGGAAGGCGGTGTGTGTTAAAAAAGCTCTGGAGCGAGCTATGCCAAAGCAGATCTAAACCACATTTGTTGAGTTTAGGTCTCTGCGCGTGCAATATGGGAAGGCATATAAAAGAGTTGTCTGGGATACAAGACCCGACGAGACGATACAGTGACAAAGAGGGTATTGTAAACCACACGAATACCATGGGATTACTCCTCGGACGATGATATCATGACAATTTGAGCACACTTCTGCAATGCCATAAACATGCACAATGTGCATAGTTATACATACTTCAAACAAAAAAGTAATCCTCTGAATATTGCAACATCAACAGAGGCTCATTTCTGAGAATTTCATATGCGGATACGTTTTAACGTATTGAATAACCCTCAAAAGCGTATATCCATACTCTTTATAATCACAAGGAAAGTGTTTGGGTGGTTGGTTGTAGTTGCATGATTTTTAGTGGAGGAAACTACGAGATGGATATCTTGGAGGAAATGAAACGAGAGAGTAGAAAATGAGTGCATTTTGACATCCATCAATGCACCCACAATTAGATAAAGACCGTTTTAGCCGTAAGTACGTGTAATTCCAAGCCTAACGGCAGCGTGTGCGGATCTGATAGATGCGCTAGAAGAGTGTCACAGGAATGAAACTTACAGAAAACTTTTTGGGATTTGCAACGACCCGAAAGATGCACTATCACAATGTCTGCATGAGAGTCGAGTAAATGATGCCAAGGAAAAAATTTTGCAGAAAAGAGAGAAACAGAAACAATTTGAAAAAAAATTAAAACAGATGAAAGAGGAAGAATATGGCAAAGATTTAAAATTGAAAAAAGTTGTCGATGCTTTGGCCAACAAATAAGTGTATATATTAATCGATCAATCCTGTCTCGATTTGAGATACCTTTTAGTAACTTTATCCTTTGTTATGACGTAAACCACCGCACCCCAGCCACTGAGAGCGTCTCTATCGGCAGCGTTCAAAAGTGCCTGCGATATAGTTTCAAAAAGATCTTCTGGTTCCAAATCGGGTTCGTATAGAGCCTCACACATACCGTAGAGTTGATCGCTCGCTGTGCCTGAAACGGTAAAGTCTTTGGCGAGATCGATACAACCAATCAGGTCGGTACCGCATATAAAAGGTTTCCCCGTCTTGCTATTCATTCCTGCCACGAGCGGACCTACAAAATATGGACCGAATCGTCTACCGTACAACGTGCTAGAGACTAAATTGGCAAAACTCTCTGGTTCTATCTCCCTTCCCTCTCTCAACTTGTAAAGGTTTGTCTTCATTCTAAACTCCTCGGAAAGAGTTATGACGTCGGTAGCCAGACCTGTCAGTCCTAGAAAACAATGGCCATATTGAAACACTTTTTCAAAATTGTTCGCCACACCTAAAGACTGCATCCCTAGACGCAAATCACACGCTATAGCAACACAATCTTTACCCGTCATTACCACAGCAGTGCCGCCTTTATATTAGAAAGGTTTTATTGGTGGATACTCACCATTGATGGAACTTGGATCCGACATATTTGCCTCTGGTGATGTATGGATGGAGACCCAACCCTTGGTTATTTCTTGACACATAATGTGACATAAAAATTATTCCTCTGTGAGTGCTTCATTATTGATGGCCAAAGCCAATTTTTTCGATCTTGCATGTTCATGCAGTACTGAGAGAATGACAACTTTACAGAATTCTGGGTCTCTAAACTTGCAAGATCAAGAAAAACTTTAATACTTCTCAAACGGTAAAGATACATCTTCCATGCATCTTTCATTGTCTCTCCAAAAAGAGCAAAATTTGCCATATCAAGCATTAAAGAACAATAAATACGCTTCCAAAGTTTGGGGGATTTTTGCAAACGTTTCAGATGTCAAGACTCTGTAAACCATGTGGTACAAGTCTGCTGGAGAAAGTTTAAATCCAGGCTGGTAGGCGTTTACATTTCCAATCGGCATCTCTAAAGGCCCGTCTCGAGGCAACCACCGCAGGATATGACCATACATCCAAATATAGTACTCCAGCCCTAAACCATTGGGTGTGTTCAGTGCCATCTATTTCAAGGATGGTGCAAAGACGCCTCTCCCACCTCGACAAGCGGTCTTGTAACACGTCCAGTGTATTTGACTGTCTACTTCTATGAGGGAACACCAGCTTTCCTTCATCGAGAAAATCCGCTCGAGCATCCATGAAAAATCATTTCCTTTTCCGGGTGAATGACAATCATTCACGAGTATATTCTACACATCATATCCAAATACATCTGGCCTTCTCTGGTGCCACAGAGGCATGTTCCTCCGAACGTCTTGTAATCTGTCCAAATCTATATCCGCCACGCACAGTCCTTCTTTCCCCGGAGTAATGTCTGAAACCTCCGCGATTACGGTCCCCCATGGGTCTATGATGATAGAGTGGCCGTAGCTGATCCTCTTGACCTGTTTTTGCTCGTCGGTCGGCGCTTCATCGGAACCATCAGTTTTGCTCGTGTCGTGAGACCCACATTGTGCCGCCATAACGACATAACATTGCGAGTCTACTGCCCTGGCCCTTCCGAGGAGATGCCAGTGAGCAGCACCTGTGCGCACCGTGAACGCCGAGGGGAAACAGAGTACCTCTGCGCCTAGAGAACGCATTCTCAAGGCAAGTTCGGGAAACCGAATATCGTAGCAGATCCCGAGCCCCAAGTTGCCAAAGCCGGTGGAAAATGGCTTACACACCACCTGACCGGGCTCGACAGATTTAGACTCTTTCATAATAGGTCCGTTCTCAATCTCAACGTCGAAAAGGTGTACTTTCTGGTATCTCTGTGCAATTTCTCCCCTTTGGTTGAACCATAAAAGAGTGTTTTTCACCCGTCTTCCTGACTCCGTGGGCTCGTGCACACCTGCATTTACACAGATAGAAATCCCCTTAGAGTACAACTCTCTCAATTGCGATTGGATCTGCAGTACAAAGGGGGATTCTTCAACGTTTTTACAAATAGAGATCGAGTGGTTTGCATCTCTGGCAATGTAATCTGCAGCTTCAGGGAGAAACAATGCATGGCATTTTAATTCTACAGCTTTTTTAATCAATCTAATAGCAGTGGCTCCATTCTCTCTCAGAGAGGAGCTGGAACACATCTGTCCAGCACAAACGAGAACCATTATCTCTGTGGCTGCATATTGTCATGTGGTGTCCGGATCCCCGTCCCCTTAAATCTCGAGGACGGTCTTCAAGCCATATTGCAGTGTCCCAAGGAATTTCTTTGGAGTCTATGCATTTTGGTACCTTGAAGATGTTCAATCTCAAATACCTTTTTCTTCATCGGCAGTTGACATGTAACTTTGAATCTTTTGGACTTTGGAGATTTGTAATATTCGCTTTGCATCTACAACACAAATTTGAGTAAATGGCGAGTAATGAGTTGTATTGAAGTCTGCTAACAATAGGCTATGTTCCCATATAGGGAAATACGTCTAACGATTAGATTGTGCAAGGAATTGATACAGCCAATTACGGACACAAAATGGAACTATATAGAGAAAATTTCCCCTGCCTTGGTTATTCTCCATATATGCAATAGAGCCGATGGTTGTATTAAAAAGTGCTACCTCTTAGGTACACTCGTGTTCTTCTCTCGGGGTTCGCATAATGAATTTTTTGTTAAAAATTGCGCTCAATGGATACCCTGGTCTTCTGTTGCGGTTTATAGTAGTGATTATGGGGTATTTTTTTCCACCAACTTTCTACAGCCTTGATTTTGCAAATCTAAGGTATACGGTGATTCTGTCTCGATTTAATGCGTTTCAAGTATGTAAGGTACAGTCGATTTAAAGGGATACTTCTAATAAAGACTTTACTAAAAGATTAGCAGATTTAGAACTTTGTAGGTCCGTGGTATCCATATACCAAGAACAGTGTGTGTACCCTAAATCCAATGGTAAGAAAAAGAGTTGATCAACTTCATGCAACACTAGCTCAATTCCTGTAAATTGTTGTAGCAGGAGTTCACCATCATCCTGATCCATTGCATCTACAGGCGAATACATAAACCGCATGTTTGAAAGAACGGAAAGTACCTTGTTATGGGAATATTCAGGTCCTCTTATGATGTTACCCTTGTTCATCCAATTGATATTGTCATTCCAAATGACCGTACTATTCACAAGGTTGTCGATTCGTTCTGATAAAGAGCAATGCGGGCGACATGTCGTACATCGTATTAAATGGCAAAGTGGCTGATCACTTTACGAAATCCCTTTGGGTACTGGAAACGCTCAACGTTTTGAAATGAATTGATTTCTCGGTGTCGTTGTCGTCGACGAGGAGTGGACTCATGGAGTTCAGGCCTAAAAGCTGCAGAGAAACAAGATACGCAGCGTAATGATTTGCTTCGTTTTTCGAATTTTTCCAGTCCCTGTCGTTCTCCACCCAGCTGAAGAAAAAGTCACCGGTCATCTTGTCCAAAAAGCCTGAAAAGTGGATGAGACTATACCCGAATTGTTAACATCTGTTGGGATTAGGACCAGTTCTTTGGTTTCAGAGAAGGGCGAATGAATAGCTCTACGGAATGATGGGAATAACCAGAAAGTCACAAGCGCAGACAGAGAGACAATAACGTTATGACAAGTATATTGCGTTAGTAGAGAATATCTTCTAGTTATCAAGGAGATGCCTCCAACTAGAAAGTTAATGAAACTGTTGAAAACCGTCATGGAGATGTCAAAAACAGCTTTACACCTTGGCTTCCGATTTGCCATTGGACATGTGACCCTCTATCAAAATTGGCGTTCTCCCGTCATTTATGTAATCTGCAGATGGAAAACACTTTCAATGCTTACAAAATACAAATCATAAGTAATCAAACTGATTGCATGAAAACAAGAATGAACTTCAAAAAGCCCCGTGAGAATGGTGATTCTGGAACAGACCCAGCTGTTCTACAAACAAGGAAATCGAATGTTATATATCAACGACGGCACAATATTAGATAGTATTCAACCTAATCCGATGAGAAACAAACTGGGTAGTGGAGACATGTAACTGTAGATATTTTCTCTATGGAATGCACCACATTCACATATAACCATCTCAGAGAGAAGAAAATAATACCTTTAAGAAAACACTACTAGCGATGCAGTAGCAAGAATGTTCTCTATAAAAATCAAACACAGAAAATCACTCCGACAGCGAGGTGGTCGGCACATCCCTTCACCGTGCGGCTACATTTACAACCATGTCTAGAAGAACAGCCCAAATTTCTGTAAAATCACTTCAATCCTGGAAGAAGGAACTGGCTAGTGATCTCAATACTCAGCTTGCTGGAACAGTTCTTAGACAAGCGAACATTGACGAAGTTCTCATCAACAGAGAAGCACATTTAAAAAACATCTCTAATGTGTTTAGTAACGTTATCGAAACGGAAGGAGCACCCGTAACCAACCAGAAACGGAGTGGCAGGTGCTGGCTTTTTGCCTCTACAAACTGTTTGAGAATTCCAATGATGAAGGCTTTGAATTTGAAAGAACTGGAGCTGTCTCCTTCGTACTTGTTTTTCTACGACAAACTGGAGAAGGCAAACTATTTCCTCGAGCAGATTATTGATACTGCAGACAGGGATATCGATGACAGGCTTGTGCAACATTTTCTGACAGATCCAGTCTCCGACGGTGGGCAGTTCACTATGTTCCTCAACATTGTGAACAGGTACGGCATCGTGCCCAATACCGTGTTCCCGGACTCGTTCAACACTACCTTGTCGACCAGGATGAACTTCATGATCACCACCAAGCTGCGGGAATTTGCAGAGGTGCTCAGAAACAAGATTGCCGAGGGGAAAGACATCACCGACGACAAGGTTTCCATGCAAAGAGAAGTCCACAGGCTTCTGTGTATGTTTCTAGGTGCTCCACCAGGCCCAGACGATCAATTCATATGGGAGTACTATGACAAGGACAAGAAGTACGGTGTGCTCAAGTCGACACCTCTTGACTTTGTCAAGAACCACGTCAAGTTCGACTCCAGCCAATTCGTTTCCCTCTTGAACGACCCTCGTAACCCGTACCACAAGGTGGTCAAGATCGACAGACTGGGGAATGTTATTGGTGCGGACAACGTGTCGTACTTGAACCTCCCGATCGATGCTCTGTCCAAAATCGCTGTTGAACGCATTAAAAACAACAAACCCATCTTTTTCGGAACACACACCCCGATCTACATGGACCGCAAGAGAGGCATCATGGACATGGACCTGTGGGACTACAAATTGATTGGGTATGAGACAAAGCAACAGAAAGCCGAGAGGGTGAAGTACCACCAGTCGCTAATGACTCACGCAATGGTGTTTACTGGTGTTCATCTGGATGAAAATGGTACACCACTAAGATGGAGGGTTGAAAACTCGTGGGGTAAAGATTCTGGACTCGATGGTTACTACATCATGACCCACGATTACTTTAAAGAGTACCTTTACCAGATTGTCGTGGAGAAGGATGAGATGAAGGAGTACTTGGAGTACTTGGAGGACAAAGAACCCATTGTCTTGCCCGCTTATGACCCAATGGGGGCGCTGGCAAAGTTTGAATTGCATGACGCTTGAAGTAGTTCCCACAATAGATGCTAAACTTTCAAAAATACGAGCATTTTCTACTGAAGACTTACGATCGGCTCGCCCTAAAGCTCGTTTTATCTTTCTCCCACTCGATTTAACCCTGTGACAAACCTTTTAATAATTATAGTGGATGGAAGGAATTGTTAAACGGCAGCTTAACCTCCGAAAGAAAGAACGACATCCAGTTCTAGACTTGATTTTCTCTCACAACTGTTAATGGATTGACTCACACGTACTGTTGAGAAAGTTTTTGTGGATAAACTTGCAAAGATTGTCTAAAAAACTTTGTAAAGTGGCCCTCTTCTATAGGACTTGAATCAACCTTCGTGACGACAATATATTGAAAACCTTGTTTCCAGATGCCATACCTGAAATCCCAAAAGTTCCAACTCAAAGAGACAAAATAAATACGGAGAACAGAGATGCTCACAAGTAATGCTTCCTCTGAACCAGGAGCCTAACTACTGGAGAACTCAGGACCTTTCCTAAAAAGGAAAAACAATATCCCACCAATTAATAAGCAGTTAAGCAGCGCTCTATTCGGTCACTAATGATTAATGGTGTGATGATGCGAGGAACTGGGATCAGATTGAGTTGTGTAGTTCCCTCTCATAGTTTTCTCTTTCCTGGTATTCACGAAACCATCCCTACTTTTACCTGAAGCTGCTACTTAATAGGAGTATTTTGACTCCCTTTATACACGAATTACTCCTGCAAGAGGATGCATAGGGTTTGTC
Source organism: Citeromyces siamensis (assembly GCA_003706365.1). NCBI lineage: Eukaryota > Fungi > Ascomycota > Pichiomycetes > Pichiales > Pichiaceae > Citeromyces > Citeromyces siamensis. The sequence continues at coordinate 22,935 of PPLB01004278.1, forward strand.
CGGAATGGATGTATAAAGGTCACGAAGAATGGCTATTCTCATGCACATGTGATGACAATGACCTTCTTAATCAAAAGCGAATCCAGTAGTTCTTTCCTCCTGCATTGCGTTCGCCATGCAGCGATCCAATACGCCAACATACCCTTTCACTCATTTAACTACAAAGCATTAATCGAACAGCATAAAAAAACAAAATCTAAAAGTGTTGAGTCGAACGTGAACGCCTGGCACAGCGAAGCAGGCAGAGTGCAGTGGATTAAAGAAAATGCATATTGTGACTCGAAAAGAGATGTTTCATGGCGTATTTGATCAACTAAACATATGGACAATTACAATTTGAGAGTAAATCGACGTTGACTGTGAAAAATATATCAAGTATTTAAATAGAGTAACGGTTTTCTTTTTTTCACATATGTACAATATTGGAACAAATGATCAGGAAAATGTGAAGTAAACATATGGGTATTCGTGCAAAATTTCAACTACTGCGTGTATATACATGTTTGCAACGATTTCAACACAATAAAACTATGATCATCCACCAAATATCCGAAAAAGAGTCGCCTACGTCGATCATTTCGTTTTTGTTTCATTCAATTCGTTCAAAACCATTCTCGATAACACTCTATAACATTTCACGGACATATTTATGTTATTTATTCAATAGAATGATGCGATAGGCGTAAAGGCGATTTATACCATAAATCAAGCCTTGGCAACGTGCTCGAGTAGGTCAACCACTCTGGTGGAGTAACCAAACTCATTGTCATACCACGAAATGAGCTTGACAAATTTTGGAGACAACAAGATACCAGCCTTGGCGTCAAAGATAGAAGATCTGTTGTCCGAGATAAAGTCGGTGGAGACAACAGCATCTTCAGTGTAGCCGAGAACACCCTTCAACTTACCCTCAGAGGCCTCCTTGACAACGGCACAGATCTCCTCGTAGGTAGTCTCCTTGGAAAGCTTGGCAGTCAAGTCAACAACGGAAACGTCAACTGTTGGGACTCTCAGAGCCATACCGGTCAACTTACCGTTCAAACCTGGAATAACCTTACCAACAGCCTTGGCCGCACCAGTGGAAGATGGAATGATGTTGCCGGAAGCGGTTCTTCCTCCTCTCCAGTCCTTGTGGGATGGACCGTCAACAGTCTTCTGGGTAGCTGTCATAGAGTGGACAGTGGTCATCAAACCCTCCTCAATACCGAACTTGTCATCGATAACCTTGGCCAATGGAGCAAGGCAGTTAGTGGTACAAGAAGCGTTGGAGACAATCTTCAAGTCTGGGGTGTACTTGTCCTCGTTGACACCGACAACGAACATTGGAGCGTCAGCAGATGGAGCAGTGATGATCACCTTCTTTGCACCGGCATCGATGTGTTTTTGCGCACCCTCCAATTTGGTAAAGACACCAGTTGACTCGATAACGAACTCGACACCAGACTTGCCCCATGGGATGTTAGCTGGGTCTCTCTCACCGAAGACCTTAATTGGCTTACCGTCGATCACGAGAGAGTCCGCCGTGGAGGAAACCTTGCCCTCGAACTTACCGTGGGTGGAGTCGTACTTCAGCATGTAAGCGGCATAGTCAGCCGCGATGAATGGGTCGTTGACAGCGACAACCTCAATGTCTGGTCTGCTCAAGGCGACTCTGAGAACGAGACGTCCAATACGCCCGAAACCGTTAATTCCAATTTTGATAGCCATGATTATTTTTTGTTGATGGATACAGGATACCGAGTCCGTTTAAATAGTGTAGGCGAATCAGGTGAATATCATGAGCTGTTGTGAGTGCATATAATTCACTTGCATACATGTGCATACATCAGCTGACGGAAAAACCGGCCTCTGTCGTTTCTTGTCTCCACGGGCGGATCGGAAGAAATTCTCTCAATAGGAGCGGAAATCTGGAAGTTATATGCAGTAGAAAGAGAATGGAATGAGAACGGGAGAAAAAGAAAGCCTGGTAGTATTTTGGCAAGGTGTTCTCTAATAACTCCTTGTGCCATAGAACGTTTACTAAAGGAAAAAAAAAAAAAAAAAAT
>PPLB01004278.1:27505-40364 GCA_003706365.1 Citeromyces siamensis
GTGCTCTGCGATAATGGTGGTGACGTACTCTTCCGGTTCTGGTGAGCACATCCATACGGCTGACTTTCACAACCAATGCACAGACCACCACGGCGGTACATCGGCTGCTGCGCCATTAGCAGCTGGGATATATGCTTTGGTTCTGCAAGCAAACCCAAACCTTACGTGGAGAGACGTGCAGGCCATTACATTAGAGGCTGCTGTTCCATTGAACGAATACGATGGCCAGTGGCAGAAGACCGAGAAGGGTAAACAGTATTCGCACAAGTATGGTTACGGCAAGATTGATAGTGCAAAGCTCATAGAGCGCGCAGAAGGGTGGGAAAACCTGCCCCCACAGTCGTGGATCTACTCTAGCGTGCAGAAAGTGGATAAAGAATTTGACACCAGCTCTGCTGAAAGCGTGATACGCATCACCCAGGACCAGATGGATGCGTATAATCTAAAGTCGGTAGAGCACGTGACGGTGAAGGTGAATATCGAGAGTCAGCGCCGTGGAGCTTTGCGTGTAGTGCTCACGTCGCCATTTGGAGTAAAGTCCATTCTTGCCGAGCAACGACCTCAGGATAAATCTAAAGAGGGATTGCGCGAGTGGACGTTCATGAGTGTTGCCCATTGGGGCGAAACTGGTGTTGGGGACTGGAAACTCGAGGTTTCCACAGAAGACGGCGTGCATACCAAGTTTGTCGACTGGCAGTTACGCCTTTTCGGCCAAGCAACAGATGCAACAAATGTGGTGAAGTATAACCTGGATGATGACTATTCGAAAAAGGTTCCAACATTGAGGAATGTAACCATCTCAAGACCTGTTTCGTCAGCCACCTCCACGGAAGTGTCCATGGCTCTATCAGCTTCCTCACAGACGGCTTCTTCGACTTCTGATCGTTTTTCAACTCCGACGTCGACTCCAGAGGGCGCATACAGACACCCTACGCATTCTCATCTGATGGAGTATCTGATGTTCCTGTTTGTGCTTGGAGTTGTCGTATGCATCGTATTCCTCAAAAAGACGGACAACAGAACGCGCAGAAGACGGGAGGAATTCGAATTCGACATTATCCACCCGGACTCGGACGACGACAACGTCACCGACGCGTCCAACGAGAGACCACAGAATGATGAGCAGAACCTGTACGACACCTTTGGTGGTGCAAGCGACGACGACATGTTCAAGATTGACAGCGACGACGAAGACAGACCGACGAGGTAGTATAACATTAGATCAAATGCATATCGCAAAACGTCTAAGCCACTGAGGCAATACCACACCACGTATCAATAATTGGGGTATCGACGTGCGCAACGGTAGAGACTGCCGCAAATTGCAGGCCTGCATATAGAACAATAGAGCCCCATGCACGGAATATTCCGCGTACGCTAGATCACACTCGCTTGGAGTCGAACCGCGCCATGAAACAGCTGATCTTGTATTTCCTTTTCATTGCATCAGCGTTCGCTGACGATGAACCAAAAGAAGTTCATGCAGGGTCGAAAACGTTCCACTGGCTAATGTCTATAAGTTTGCAGCTTATTCTGCCATCTTTTGCCGCCTCTCTAGCAATAGCGGACCGTGCCAACATATCTACTTTGCTCCAGATAGTGACAGCCGCGTACTCCGTATTTGATACCCTCTTTCTCTCCTTCCCTGACATGGATGGCGTGGAGAACCGTACCTCGCGGGGCGCGGGGTGGGTGCTTTTGTTCGTATCGTGTGCTACGGCTTTTACGGCTAGCGTAAATTCCGGTTCTCTGTGGTGGAAAGGATCTGAAAAGAGAGAACGGTGGATCATCAGAATTGGGGAATCCGTTTTGAGCGGGTTGCACAAGTCGCTTTCCGTACTTACAACCATCATTGGGTGGGTGAAAGTGTGTATGGCGCCCGTAGCACTGTTTGGGTTCTGCCGAAACCGCCATACTGGGCAATGTATTGCTCACGGAATCATGGGGTCCGCATTTGTGTTGTATGGAACGATAATGCTGGTGATACTCGTGGTTCCGTGGCTCAGACAGAACCAGAACAAGTATAGCCAAGAGTTTTTCGATAGCACCGTTATGTGCATCTGGGGCATTGTCAATACGTTCACCGAGCACCGTTGGGGGAGAGAGCCGTGGTCGCATGGAGACTATCAACACACATCTATGGGGATTATATGGTGGTGTGGAGGGCTACTGGGGATGTGGCTCACGCGCAACGGCGATAGATCTTTTATCCCATCGCTGCTATTGATTTTCACTGGTTACGCAATGTCAGAGCACTCACAGCACCTTATGATTAGCACAAAAGTGCACGCAATGTTTGGCTTAGTACTCATTAGCGGAGGGGTTTGCCGCATAGTGGAGATTGTATTTTTGCTCAAGGATAAGAGGTTTTCGGGGAAGGGGATTTTGTCCTTCCAATACATCCCGTCGTTCAGTTTAGTGCTGTCTGGGATCATGTTTATGAGTGCCAACGAGGAGCAACTGGAGCTCGTGGACTCCTTAGGAGCCGACCACTCGAGTTATATCATGGTAGTGACGTCTGCAGCGTTTATGGTCTACCTGTGGCTGTGTGTAGTTGTGGAGTTGTATTTGAAGATGGTTGAGCGGACGTATGCGCCTCTGGATTTCGAGCTGGATTCTCTGGACGAGGAGAGAAACTAGTGTGATAGAATATTCTGGTGAAGTAATAGGCTCGTCTGGTTGTCTGACGTATAAGTTGTTCCGGGCATTGAAAAGTCATTCATTGTTGGCAAGCACTCTAGTACATTGGAGGATAAACCTGTGAAGGTGTTTAACATGCACATATAGTACAATATGCATTATACAACGACCTTTTCTGTATAGTTCAAGGCTTCACTACTCCATTCTCACACTCAGCCTGACTCGTTATTATGAGCCCTAAAATTCAGCTTCCTGTGTCACACACACTGAAGGGTTTATGGGTTGGAGTTAGCTTTGATCAGAGGCATAGCTGCTGCTGGTACCATGAAAGACGACCCGAGCTTCTTTCACATTAGCAGAAGTCCACCATTATCTGCTCCACTGTATGTATATACGGCAGATTACATATGCCGTTAGGCAATACAAACGAGGTTGTTAAAAGGTCTCAGTGACAGCTCCAGCCGGTGGATGAAGTCGGTGGTTGTCAAACTTCCTAACGGGTGAATGGTTAACTGATCGATGATAATTCGGCGCAGAAGCTGTGGAATCGCTTATTTTCGCATTCCAATCAACATAGACCTAGACTCCATTCTTAGGTCTTGATGCGTTGGTAAAGGGCCAGTAGCTGATTGTACTGAATGATAGGTATATATGGGTGCCGACTCGCTCAACGAGCATGGTCTACGGTCGAACAAAACACGAATACAGATACGAACAGTATAGCGACAAAGATATTACGATTATATTGTGTACTACAGGAACACAATGGCTCCGAGAACAAGATTATCTCCTATGAATCAGGATGGCTCCTCAAGGAAGTCAACCCATGACAGACGTATTATAGAACGAGAAAGCGAATGACGGATACAACGAAATCGCAAATGGTGTTTCGATAATTGAATATCTTTATGTGTTACGTACCACTATTGTACAAATCATCCTAACACAATCAACGTGAGCTAGATGAAGTAAAACTTTCAATACTAGAAAGAGATGTCGCTGGGCTAAACTCACAAAATGTGATAACACTAAATGTTTAAGTAGATTTTTGTCGGGAGCACACTGAGAGGTTCAACCATCAGGATCTTTGGGCACTCGTGGTAGCTCCGTCAATCTGACCATTGAAATTGAAGCTGAAAGTTCAAAGGTCCGTGAGACATATCACATTTCATTAATCATCAGAAATTTCGAGAGATACCTCGTAGGATGGTATGCCTGTCAGGCTATTATTTAGCCTTTTTAGAGAACCATTCTTCGTTTGTCATATACTATTGTAACTACATCCCTTCTCTTTTATGGTTCTCTTGAACACCTTGTAGAAAATCATGTTCGTATCTCAATAATCTCTCGTCAAAAGAATCATACAAGTCAAACACCGATGTGCTCGCGTTGACAGGATTTTCCTTTTCCGAGCAAGTATCTTGATCACCATCATCATCATCTTGTCTGACTTTTTCTTCCTCATCGAGATTAAGATGAAACTCAACGTCTTCAGAGAGATACTCAATACTTGATCACTCTCTTTGTTTCTGAGAACCATGTTGCTTCTCACCTCCAGACTTCCTTGAGTCTGAGCACCCTCCCTGGCTTTCAAGTGAGTCGTAGCACTTTCTGTGTCACTTTCGCCTTGAATATACGCACTCCAACCCCTCTCTACTTCAATTCGAACTTTGCAATTTTTATCATATTAATCTTGAGCTTGGCACCGATGCACACATTGGAGTTTCACAGATTTCCCACACTTGTTATCATGTGAACTTTACACTTGTTATCATACTGAACTTATCGTGCAGGTGAATCAGCCGCGTTCTGATACTAGGATGCATGTCGAATGCAATACAGAAGGTATCAACACTTTATAGGATGGAGCGTTGATGCGTCTGGTACTGATCGTCGAGGTAGGACAGGTTCTGTAGCAGGCTAGTAAGTGGCGGGAGTGTAGATGGTCGTCTAGTGGGAATGAGGCCAAAGGGGCAAGTATGAGTCAAAGGACGAATCAAAACACAATATAGTATACCTAATCGATATCTATACAATCAGATAAAAACCTAAGAACAAGGTGGCAGAGGCCTTATATACCTAGAAGGCGACTGCTCACGTGATATTACGCATCAACGTCAAATGAGGTCGACAAGGACTCACCGCTGTCACTAACTCGCTTAGTGATACGCGAGTACAATGTTGCATCCAGGCATTTGAGTTGTTCAATGTCTAAATATGCAACAGAGGAAATGACTACTGGATTCGCTTTTGATTAAGAAGGTCACTCCTCATCATCACATTGCATGAGAATATTTCTTCTTCATTACTTTTATGCATCCGGAAGATTTTTCCCCACAAACTCTATGCATCCTCTTGCAGAATTACTTTGTGTATAAAAGGGATTCAAAACGAACGGTACATTCTGACCTTCACGCATGATTACACAAAATATGGTAATGTGTTCCTGGAAAACAAAGGTCAAGTTGTGGAAAGGTTCCGCGATTATGTTGCTTATGTTAAGAGCCTGCTTGGATACAAAGTAAAGATGCTCTATAGCGGCGGAACCGAGTACCTCAATGAGGCTATGACTACATTTTGTAGAGTCAATGGCATCTCACAAATGTTTTCTCCAGCACAGAGTCCTGTGCAGAATGGAACTACAGAACGCTATAATAGAACCTTGATATAAGGTGTCTGTTAAGTTTTGCCAAACTTGAAAGAAGTTTTTGGCCTTTTGCTGCGCGCTTTGCAGTGTTCAACAGAAACATTCTTATCAATGCGGACATTGGTAGTGCGTTTGAATACCTACATACCTTTGGTACAAAGGTCTATTCACATTAGATGAGAAGAGCAAATTCGACATCCGGGGAAAGGAAGGCATCTATCTCGGTCCTTCATCATTATCATTTGGATATCTCTGTCTCATACCAGAGACCAAAAAGGTAATTGACACAACACATGTATTCATGGACAAGTTCATTCCTCCAGATGAAACTGATATGATTGATGCTGAGGGTGACTATACACAGCGAGACCAACATTACGACGAGTTTCGAGAGAATTCAAGCATGGGAAATTATGGGAAATTGAGTCGAGCAGAGATCATACGCTCAACAAACGAGACCACAGAAACGTGATGAAGCAGGAAGACAAAAATGTCAGTGTTCCTGGAAAAGAAGCGGAACTATAGAACTCGCCAAAGTTCCAAACGAGGATAGCAGAAAGAAAGGGCTTCGGCAGCAAAAGCGGACAAGATACACACCAGAAGATTGAGTGGAAATTGACCATGGCAGGAAGCACACTAACGGAGTCAGACGCAGACTCACAGATCCGGGAAAATGTACAGAATAAACACCGTGACGAACCAGTAGAATCAACGACCAGTGCAGGAAACGTGTTATCGAATACAAGCGTGGACGAACACTTCTCGGCTTCCGATAACACATATGAAGGAAATCAAGATCACCGAGACTCTTTCGACAACGAGAATGTTGGCTCACCACCAGAGACAACTGAGACGATAGTTGAATGTCCAGAAGAACCACAGACAACAACTGGGGAATTGCCCATTAGGGATGCAGCTGGACGCGACGTTCCACCAAAACTAAGATCAACACTTGTCGGTACACCAAAGAAAGTACGTATCATGGAGACGGTGAGGGCGTTGAAGGAAAAAGGAAATTGCACCAGTTGAAAGTATGGTGAAAATTCCCAATACGACGGCACAAGCTCTCCAATCACGGGATGCTTATCAGTGGAGACCATAAAGAGGTGACAACATGGAATAGCACCCCTGTAACGATCACATCAGAGATTCACAAGAGGTGTGCACTATGTAAGTGGATTTGAATTCTGAACTCTTCAAGGAACACATGTGTGCTAGAGAGACAATGCAACATACACATCCACTATTCACCCATATTACGCTTTGAACTACTGCGAATGTTGACGGGGTTTGCCACTCATTATCGATTGCATCGGCTACAATGTGATACCAAAATGTCGTCTCTGAATGCCAAATTGGATCTTCTTTACATCGAGGATCCAACTGGAGGAGAACGCAAAGCCGATCGGGCTCAACCCCGCTCTGTATGGTTTGAGACAAGCCGGGCTTTTATGGGCCAAGGCTTTTTCTGTTCCTTCTCGAATTAGGTTTTAGGCCAGCTACACCATCAATCTAAAAGAGCGATGTGATTATAGTCGTATTTGTAGACGATCTGGTGATGCTGAGTGCTAGTAAGAATACACTCCAAGAGATGTTCGAATCGATCTCTCAAAGGTTTGACACAAAAAAGGTTGGCGGCGAATGTCCGCGAGACGAGTCCAAGTTGCTTCCCAAGATCACCAAACAAGAGTTCCCTGGATTTGGGTTATATCAAGAACGGGAAAGGTGATGGAGATTTCCGTGAAGAAGAGAAGTACCTTCAAGAAGTCAAGAAACTTTATCGGCTAAAAGGCCAAGAGAGGCTTCCACTGGAACCGAATTTCTATCTGACAGAAGAGGCCATGAAATCGACATTGAGCCAAAGGAATGGAAAAGACGTATCAAACGACTACAAAACGCGATGGGAACTGAACCACAGCCTTGCGTCTGGATGCGTCCCACCAAGCGCAATATCTTGCCAAATTCATCCATTGGCCACACGATGTTAGAGAATACCGTCAAAGTGCTTGACTATTTAGTAGCAACATCATCGCTCGGTTTAACATTTGGAAAATCAGTCGAACCACCAAGAATGTTATTCTATCGTGACTCAGAATATGGTATTAAAACAAGGCAAAGCCAAAATGGCCTTATAGTATGTTCCGCCATTGCATAGAAATGTAAGTCAACTTTGCTCACTTGCCAAAATAGTGCAGAACATCAGGTGATCATGCGTTCGAGGGACGAAACCCAGTGGCTTGAACAAGCTGCTAACTTTCCCACCGATGGCGACCAAAGAAAGCCGGTATTCTACGTCAACACGAGTGCTATTAGTATCGCGCTGAACGACAACTTCAGACCCAGGACAAAAAATTTCGACATTTGACTACATGTAGTCCGAGGATCAAACAAGGGATGCGTATAGAGCACTTGAGTGACAAGAAACGGCTGCCGATTTACAAAAGCTGTGGATGAGAAGGTGATGATGGCGCGAACATTATAGTTATTGAGTGATTCGATGGGAAATACGCAAACCCAACTACGATTAAAGGAGGTATGCTGAATGCAGCGAGCATAGTCCATTTGCATCATGCACAACTCGATAGCCAATAATGATTTGCATTGGATCCGACGTAGCGGCTTCATAGAAATATATCATTTACCCGAAAAACTATTACTACAACGGTTTCGTGAATACCTGGAAAAAATCTCTGGGTGAGAACTACACAGCTCAAGCTGCTCCCAGTTCCTCGCGTCATCGACATCTGTCTTCACTTGAATTTGGACTCGACAGAATTTCACACTTGTTCTCAACACTGTTACATGATCATACTTGATTTCACCTAGAATTCGATCGTCGCACTTCTCTTTCAGCAGCGTGAGATACACCGCTTTTACTAACCTCTAACATTGCGCCACTTTTCGCTGCGTTGATACACTGATCATATTCTGAATAACTCCCGGAACCCACAAACTGTAGGTGAGCAGGCATGAATAAAGGTCGAATATGGATACGCAAACAACAAGCACGGTCAAGTGGACCCAGCACAAAGAGTGCAGTTCAAGGACTGTCACCCTAATGGGATACAGCTAGCTCTCAGTAATCATGAGATAATCTCGTAGCGGAGAACGTTCCTCCCTCGAAGGATGTTCACAGAAAGGACTCTTCTCCTCAAGTACAGGGTGACAAAACCTTATTCAATTTTTTGAAAACGTTGAGAATACTTTTTAGGGGAGCTTCCATTGAGGGGTAAAGTATACTGGAATCACGAAAGTGAAAAGTATTATGGGTATGACGTTCTGAAGTACTGTCTAGTACCAAGATCTGCTGTCATCATCTGATGATGTTGATTCGAAAAGATCGGACATGGACAACATATCAGCTCGAGATAGACTTGACATACCAGACAGACATGTGGAGAGATCCACCACTTCGCCATAGAATAGTGTCGCGACCATCGCGTACAGTTGCTGAAATCATTGAAATCAGAGATCCATAGACTTCAGATGAAGATTTTTGGAAGTTATTAGGCAATTCACGATTGCAAAACCAAGCCATCGAACTGATATTTTGTCGGACATTTGTTCGGTTGGGAGTAGTGAGTTATGCTTTATCGGCCCTTATAGTGATAACAAACCGAAACGGGTCTGCTTTTATCCCATCATTGCAATGGTCCATTTGACGGCACACTAAGTGCGTGGTTGCTTCATTCCCAAAAGGATCGTGGTTCCAGGCAGAGAGTTGAACCTGCACATATCGAACAACATACACTATATAATGATCTGTTTTATGTAATTAAGTCTCTGTCCTCAACCTCATTCTGGCTTCTAATAAGGTCCTCTTCTGTGGCGTTTTCTGTCTCCAAAGAACCTTGGTGGTTGGATTCCTGAGTGAAAAAGGCACGCGGTATTCTTTTCAGGGTCAGCACTCACAGAGTAGATCTTTCCAATTGAATAAAAATCTCTCAATGGATAAGAAAATTACCCATACGAATCCATCGCTGACCGATAACGTGCATGCACGTGCATAGCCCTGTGTCTCCAGAGTCTCCCTTGCACCACGAGATTGGGCTGTTACTCAGAATTACCTTGTTACTCGATCATTGTAGAGCTAAAGGACAGCGACATTTCCATAAAACACAATACTTTATGCATACTTGATTAATTTCCGCTCTATCTTATCGCAGCCAATGAATTAGGCTGGGCACGCCTTTCGCTGGACAGTGGTCCGAAACGACGAAACGAAAAGGAAAACTAGGAAACTGATAAGCAAAAGCAAAAGTGAAAATGCAACAACTCTCAATAGTTTCGCTTAGCCTCCCAACAGTGGCAAATGGATTGTACCCGGTTTGCCACCGTGCGTGCGCCAACCGATTCTTCCGCAATAGGTATATATACCTTCCCGCACCTCTTTAGCAATTGCCGCTATGGTTGAATTCAAGGAGAACACCTCAATTGTCGTATTCGGCGCCTCGGGAGACCTGGCAAAGAAAAAAACATTTCCAGCGCTTTTTGGATTGGTAAGTCTTGGAAGTCGTTCCCGTGTCCTAACAACCAGTTCCGTGAAGGTTATCTTTCTGAGACGACAAATATCATTGGCTACGCACGTTCCAAATTCGAAGAGAAGGAATTCAGAGACCGGATCAAAGGTTTCTTCAAGACAAAGAACACCGAGGGTGAGGCTAAAGTGGAAAAGTTTCTGAACCTGTGCACGTACGTTTCGGGACAGTACGATACACCAGAAGGGTTTAAAGCGCTCAATGACAAGCTTTGTGAGTTTGAAAAAAGCCGTAACGTGAAAGAGGCGCATCGTTTGTTTTACCTGGCGCTGCCACCTTCTGCGTTCATCCCAGTTTCCTCCAATCTCAAGTCCTATTGTCACCCTGGCAAGTCTGGCCGGGCACGTTTGATTGTGGAGAAGCCATTTGGACGTGACTTGAAAACATCTAAAGAGCTGCAGAGCGCGCTTGCGCCACTGTGGTCTGAAGAGGAGCTTTATCGAATCGACCACTACTTGGGCAAAGAGATGGTGAAGAACCTGGCCTACTTTAGGTTTGCCAACAACTTTCTCGCGCCAACGTGGAACAAGGACCACGTGGCTTCGATAAACGTGTCTTTCAAAGAGCCTTTTGGCACCGAAGGCCGTGGAGGTTACTTTGACGAGATTGGCATTATTCGTGATGTGATGCAAAACCACCTGTTGCAGGTGCTCACGCTTCTCACCATGGAGGCTCCGCCATCTGCTGACCCGGAAGCCATCCGTGACGCCAAAGTGGAGGTTCTCAAAGCTTTCAAACCGCTCAACAACAAGGACATCCTCGTTGGGCAGTATGGTAAATCCGCAGACGGAACGAAGCCATCTTACTTGGAAGACGACACTGTGAAACCGGACTCCAAATGCGTCACGTATGCAGCCATCGGTATGGAGATCGATAATGATACCTGGAGGGGCGTGCCCATTGTGTTGAGAGCTGGAAAAGCGCTGAATGAGGCTAAAGTGGAGGCAAGAATCCAGTTCAAGGATCAAGAGTGTAAGCTATACCAGGGTCTTACTCGCAACGAGCTCGTGATCAGAATCCAACCAGACGAGGCCATCTACATGAAGGTGAATTCTAAAGTGCCCGGTATCCACACAGAGACTCTTGTGAACGAGTTGGATCTAAGTTACAAACATAGATTCGAGAATTTCTACATCCCAGAGGCGTACGAATCGCTGATAAGGGACTGTCTGCGTGGAGATCACTCCAACTTTGTCAGGGACGATGAAAATGACGTTAGTTGGGCTCTTTTTACGCCACTGTTGGAGTACCTCGAGGGTCCAGAAAAACCAACCCCAACTATTTACGAATATGGCAGTAGAGGTCCAGCAGAATTGAACCCGTTCTTGGAGGCTCATGGTTACGTTTTCACCGCTGAGGGCGCATACCACTGGCCCGTCACCAAGGCTGAGAATGTGAGCAAAATTTAAGTGGTTGGTGACTTGTAGTCGTTCTCTCCCTCGTGTGTAGACATGTATGTACTCTCAAAGTTGATGTGAAAGGTTACTGGTTTTTTTCTCCGTATGAGTTTAACATTCTTTATAGTCGGCTCATAGTTCTAATCCAAAACAATATGAACTATCTCTGCTCTGATCGTTTATTAACTTAATTGATACTGAGCTCAGTTCCCTTCATGACCTCGCGAATGAAAGAAGGTTAAGTTTATGTCACAAATTAACAGGGATGTTGTCTTTGCCGATGAATCTCTGTCTGCTGCTGATGATACAAACAACTGAGATCAGCTTGGTCCGCGTAGTTCGCAGTCGTAGCTTGTTTCCCATGTATTCACAAACAGCTCGCAGTAGCGATGTATTCTACGAAGCTGCCACTTAATTGGAATCTTTCGACTCCCCTTTATACACAAAGTACTCTTGCAAGAGGATGTGGGAATGCTCATGAAGAATGACTATTCTCGTTTGAAGGCAAGGAATGACTAACCGGAACCAGTAGTCCTTTCCTCATGCATTGCATCCGACATGTATCATAGTATCGAATAGCGGGTGAACTAATATTCTCTTTACGAGAGATTCTTAATCAAAGCGGAGTAACCTGTTGCAGTTTTCTGTTTTTTTCCACATTTTATTGGATATGCATTCTAGTATCGGAGCACCGTTGATCCTATACATCAACGTCTTTTGGGAAATTCTTTTGCCTTACGTATGGGCTTATGAACCTTTTGTATTCAAAGCGGAGCAGATGGAGGTGAAGTCACACAAGAACGCTACAGAAGCTCAAATCAGCATTGCCCAAGTTGATCTTTGTCGTTGCCCTTCCAACTACACGCTTTTGCTGGGTTGCTGGTTTTATGGTATGTGTGCTGTTGTTAACATATTCACGTATGCTGATACGCTCAAAAATTGGGTTTGAAATACCGTTTCCTGTTGTAAATAATTGTCGTTCCAACAAAGCGAGGCCTACTTAGTTGATCATCTGCACATCTCCAAGTTTTGTTTATTCTCATGGCTTTGTTTTCCGAAGAGGTAGCAGATGGTATAATAGGCCTTTCTGGTTTGATAAAGACTACAGGATGCTTAAAATATGTTATTGAGAGAAATTGGGGTATCCACCTCGTGGTGACCCTCTTGGTGACAGGTTTAGGTCACCAAGTAAGGTAGTTATATTAGTGTTCATAGGTGGATATATTAATCGGTATCTCTATACAGAAATTACTATACATTTATAGTGAAGACTTTTCACTATGCATATTTACGTCATTCCGCATAGAGATCGTACGATATAGAATCAATTCGTACATCTCACACAACCACCATTTTTTTGAGTGAAGTACGATAAAATAGAAGGTAAAGAATGAAGGAAAAAAATAAAGAAGTCAGAGTAAATCTGACGAGAACGAAGTGGCATCCCAACCCAGTTTTTAAAAAAATAACGCCGTGTAGGAGTTGGGAAAAAAGAAGGCAGTGGAAGCGACTTGGGTTAAGGGAGATCAATCAGATCATCCACGGATGATTGTCCGAATAAATATGGACTGAGTGTGGACACAACATTTCCAGAAGTGCCCTTTGTGAGGATATCCGCCACCATTTTTTCTGTGGGG
>PPLB01004419.1:1384-19563 GCA_003706365.1 Citeromyces siamensis
ATCCATAAAGTGTTGAAACGGAGGAGCAGGAAAACAAGGTAGTGTTTCTTCATCTCATCAGATAAGAAAATCACACATCTTGTCCCATTAAAGATCCAAATCGAAAGATTGTGTATCAAAGATCTTGTGTGAGAGAACGGAAAATCATCCCTGTAAAACTCAGATCTTGTAAGTTACCAAATAAACAACCAGAAAAGACATCTGTAGCGTCAGCCTCCCAATAGAGATGCAGGATATTATCGCATATTGGGGAGTTTAGCTTCCGTTGAACTAGAAATGTTCACTCCTTTTGCAGATAAAAGTCTATATAAACAAGATAGTTTCCTCTACTGGCCCAGCCTCTTTCGGTACTCTACAAGTAAAGATCCAGGATATGAAGGATCGCAAATTATATCTGCGTATTGGCAAACGGGTTCCTGTTTTTGCCCATTATGAGATGCCAATTAGTGACTTGACCATGGACGAAGAACACATGCATTGCAATTCCCCTACTTTCTTTGATTTTACAAGCTTCTGCTGTCACTTCTTAACCATCAAGTTCAATGTATTCAGTGAAGACAGAAGTAGCTCATCGCCTTCGCATGAGACATTCGTGACATTCGTTGATGCATTGGAAATTGAGATGGTGGCCCAGCCTTGTGATTGAAAACCAGACCCTAAAGGCCTTGATGTATACTTGCCTATCCGCGTGAAAGGTCCGTGTGTCAATTTCTCGATGCGTCTTCTTGATTGCTTCTTTTGTAATCCCAAGAAAGAGTAGTGGGAATGTTTTTGTTCACTCGTAGAGTATTGAAATCGAGATTTCGGAAAAAGCTTTATGACTGTGACTATACAACCTAAAAAGTTCTTCCGCAAGCGGAAAAGAAAAATTGTCCTTAGGTGCCCCAGAATAGATTTTGATATCTGTTTGACAACAGTGTTATATCCGACCAGATCCAGAAGACAAAATCTGGATCCCATCTGGGGACTCTTACATTGATTCAATAACTTCCGCTAGTGGGTATTTCTTGAGAAGATCCATCATCATCAAGGAGAATATTCCCAAAGTCAAATCAAAAGATAGTTGTCATAATGGTAGATCATTTGTAGTAAAACTAATTTATCATTTCCCGAGGACAAGTTTTCCCTGCGTGCTAGTTTGAAAATCTTGATAAATGAATGCACCACGTTGAGTATCAGATAATATCACTCCAGCAATCCGTCATTACAATGGAACGACATATAGCTGTTTCACTTTTGGAGAAGCAAAGAGCTTTAGAAGATTAGCACATACTTTTAAATTGGCTTAAACCAATGATCTAGCTATCATCTCCCTCATTCTAGCTGTACATGAAAGAAAAAAAAAAAAAAAACAAATCAGAGATCGTACGGCTGCAATACACCACACAAAATGTCTGGATGTTGGTAGTTTTTCTGAAAAATGAAAGATGATTCAATCTTAATAAAAGACAAACCGTCATATCTTGGCAAGAATTGGTGCAGCATCTACGAATGTCCCATAGATGCACAGGTTAATCATTTTGAGATGGCGATGCTCAACGTTATTCACGAACCAAACATTAATTCTACAGTTATTTTGAGAGCTGACATTCTAAAAAGAGAAAGTCACACCGTTGATGGAGTTGAAGAATTTATCAGTGACCTGTGTCACGATACTAAATCTATAGACGAAGAGGGAGCTTTACATAGAGATTTGCATGATCTTGAATTCAGGTCTGTGCCTCTAGAACCTGAATTTTCTCCTAAACTCAGGATAGTAAGAAGGATAATCCCCAGAAATCCGTTTAAAGATCACATAATCAATCAGACTTGTCTGGTGATGGAGAATCTAAATGAAAAATCTGTGCTGGTTGTCTACGTTCCACATATAGAGCGGGAAGATGAGATACCTTTCTATCTTCCACCGGTTCACGCAGTCGCGATACTTTACCGTGAGAGAAAGGTGTCACTGCATTATTTGGGGATAAATTTCGAAGATTACAACGCTGCAGAAAAATTACGTAAAATGGATCAATCCGCGAGGCCTATAAGAATCGCCTATAGACTACTTCAGACAGCTAGGAAACATTCGAATGGAGTCATGAACGGATATCAAAAACGGGTTAATCATGATCTTATTGTTTCCAAAGTTGCGTTTCAAAATCGGTACATATCACTCAAGAATAAGTACAGCTCACAGCTGGTGGAGTCGTGGTGCGAGTCCACAGATCCAAGGAAACATGTTTTTGAGGATTTGGCAATCGCTGCATTTCTGATTGAATATTGGAAGACGAGGTATACCAACAAGAAATTCGAATTTCGAGACCTTGGATGTGGCAACGGTTTGTTGGTTTATATATTGATTATGGAAGGTTACAATGGTATTGGAATCGATGCGCGCGCTCGCAAGTCATGGCTCAACTATCCGGAGGAAGTTCGTTCAAAGCTCAAAGAGCAGGTGATCATACCGTCGGTGCTGCTCAGACCGCACCCTTCAATAAAGCAGCAGTTCCCCAGCCTTGAAGATAACGGGTGTGTTTTTCAAGTACCTGTCAAAGACAAGCAGCTGCGGAGCAACCTGGATGACGATGTCCCCGTGATGGCATATTACTCCAGTGCAAAGCTTCTCTCTTCTCCACAGGTGAACACGGCCGAGTTTGATGAGAACACATTTATCATTGGTAATCACTCCGATGAGCTGACATGCTGGATCCCGCTGTTGGGATACCCGTTTTTGGTTATTCCGTGTTGCTCTCACGCACTTTCAGGTGTCAGACAACGATTCAACACTAAAAACACAAAGCCACATTCTTCTCACTCCACCTATGCGGGACTCGTGAACCATGTCAAGGAGATCGCCGAATGGGCCGGATGGCAGGTGGAGCAGGAGATGCTTCGAATACCAAGTACGCGGAATGCCGCGATCATGGGTCAGAAAAAAATGCCACATCACAAAGATATTTACGATATCATCATGAGTGAAGGAGGTGCAGATGGATGGGTGGAAAACACCATGATGCTGATGAAGAGTGGGCCTCGGAATCACTAAGCCAAATGTTGTAGTGATTTCATACACGGTTGGAACCCCATGCTTTCCAAGAAATGTACTAGCTGCACGTTATCCTTTTGTTCAACCAAAGCAAAAACCCATAGGCTTGTATCTCGGCAGAAATGTTCGACGTCAACATAGTTTCTGATAAACATTTCAGCCATCTGCAAGAATCCTCTTCGAAGCAAATGGATCAGAGGTTGTAGATTTTTTGCCCGAAAACGCTTTTCCAAGAAGCAGTTTATAAGCCAATTGATATCACGTAGTTGAGTTTCGCAACTTACGTTGTCAACCACAGTACACAATACTGACTCCGGGTTGTGGAATCTCACGTTAAGACTGCCCAGAAAACAAATTATTTCTTGTGTCCTAAGTGGGCATTTGTAGAATCTCTCAGGGAAATCGATGATTGGCGTATTGCAGTCCTGCAGAGATACCAATCCTTTATGGTATTCTAGGCGCCTATCTTTCTGGTATTTAATCTGATCCCTGGGTAAGATAATCTCAATATCAAGTACTCTGAGGAGCTCCATGTTTATAAATTTATGAGAAAGCATGCCATCTTCCAGGGCAAACTTGCGCGGAAACACTTCTTGCAAAGCCTCTATACCAGAATTCAAATCGTGAGTGTAGTTCTTAAGAACAATGGCTCTGAGGGAAAGAGTAGGGATTAAAATATCGTTCAAGCGCCTGTTGGCCACGGGCAGTGCACTCAGATCAGAATGAATAAAGATCTCACACAAGATTTCCGCAGGTAGTTCATCCAAAGGTGGCACTACAGTTGTTTTAACTTTTTTATAATCTTGTAGTTTTCTCTGCTTCGGTTTTTGTTTTCTTTTAACAGACCTTCCTGGAGCAACAAACCCCATGGAACAATTTTTATCCGGATCGTCGTGTCCCGCTCAATGTCGTAGATGAAATTTGCATGGTTAAATCACTCGCTCGCCATGGCCGCTTGATCGCTACCGCGGCGGTGGTTATTCTGATGACTGTGTTTTTAACTAAACGGTTTGAAACTCCCGTAGTTGTCGAAAAATATAAAAATCCGCCCATTCCTAGCTATACTCAGCCTGGGGAATCGTACCAGCGTGAGAACGCCACATTTGTCACGCTTTGTAGAAATGCTGATCAGTGGGACATTGTGAAATCGATCAAGCGGATAGAGGATCGGTTCAACCACAATTTCCATTATGACTGGGTATTCCTGAACGAAGAGCCCTTCACTGAAGATTTCAAAAGGGCCACTTCGGCACTCGTTTCCGGAGAAGCGAAATACGGTCTTATACCGAAGGAACACTGGTCGTATCCGGATTTTATCGACCAAGAGAAAGCTGCCAAAGACCGCAAGGAAATGGCCGACAAGGGGGTGATATATGCTGGTCTGGAGTCATACAGGCACATGTGTCGATTCAACTCTGGTTTTTTTTACAAACATCCTCTGATGCAGGATTATAAGTACTATTGGAGGGTGGAACCTGACATTCGCATTTATTGCGATGTCGAGGAGGATTTGTTCAAGTTTATGCACCAAAACAACAAGACTTATGGCTTCACCATTTCCATCTATGAATTTCAGGTGACTATCGCGACACTCTGGGATCGCACAAAAGAATACATTGCTGCACATCCAGAGTATATCGCTCCGGACAATCTTGCGAAATTTTTGTCCGACGACGATCTCAAGACGTACAACTTGTGCCACTTCTGGAGTAATTTTGAAATTGCAGATATGGATTTTTGGAGAAGTGACGCGTACGAGGATTACTTTCAATACCTTGACAAAGCAGGCGGATTCTTCTATGAGAGATGGGGGGACGCTCCAGTGCATTCTATAGCTGCCTCGCTATTTTTGCCTAGAGACAAAGTGCACTTTTTCGATGACATTGGTTACAACCATGGTGTTTACAGTATGTGTCCGCTGGACGCTGAGGTGAGAAGGGAGAAAAAATGTTACTGCGATCCTAACAGCGATTTCACGTTCAGAGGTTATTCGTGTGGAACGCGGTATTATGACGTGATTGGCAAGCCCAAGCCAGAAAACTGGAAGCTGTATACTTAAGCATATACATTACGGGTGGGTATTAGGATATATAAATTACGTCAGCAGAGGCCCCGACGATCATTTAATAGGCGCACCTTGTGCAAGATATATATAGACGATGTGTGGATGTGAAACTTTCGCGCCTTCTTTAAACTGAAACGTGTAAAACAAAAAAAAAAAAGGAAAAAAATGGCGCGTGTGAATCCAAGGCTTGTCCGATTCGCCATCTTTGCCTCGGTATTAATCCTCTGTGGGTTCATTCTCTCAAAGGGGGCATCGAGCACTTACTCGTTACCCAAGAACCCAGTGAATCAAGTAACCCAAAAGCCCCAGGCTGCTAAGGTTCCGACTGAAAGCGCTGTGGCTGATAAACCGACTGGTAAAGCCCAGGTTGAAGACACCAAGAAGACCGGAAATGTTGGTCAAAACCAGAAAGAATCTGCCACTTTTGTCTCTCTTGCGAGGAACAGCGACTTGTGGAGTCTGGTTGGTTCCATTCGTCAGGTGGAGGATAGATTCAACAGAAAATTCAATTACGACTGGGTTTTCCTGAATGACGAAGAGTTCACCGAGGAGTTCAAGGCTGTCACATCAGCGTTGGTGTCAGGTAACACCAAGTACGGACTCATTCCGAAGGAACAATGGGGGTTCCCCGAATGGATTGACAAGGAAAAAGCTGCAAGAACTAGAGAAGAGATGGCGGCAAAGAAGATCATCTATGGGGACTCAATCTCGTATAGGCACATGTGCAGATACGAGTCCGGTTTCTTCTGGAGACATCCTGTCATGATGGACTACCAGTGGTACTGGAGAGTTGAACCTGATATCAAGATTTACTGTGATATCGACTACGATCTGTTCAAGTTTATGAGGGAAAATAACAAAAAATACAGTTTCACCATCTCGCTTCCCGAGTACAAGGAGACCATCCCAACATTGTGGCAGACAACAAGGGAGTTCATGAAGGCCAATCCACAGTATTTGCCAGAGGACAACATGGTGGACTTTATTTCTGATGATGGTGGGCTTACTTATAACGGTTGTCACTTCTGGAGTAATTTTGAAATTGCGTCTTTGGACTTTTGGCGCTCCGAGGCGTATACAAAGTATTTCGAGTTCTTGGACAAGGCTGGTGGGTTTTTCTACGAGCGTTGGGGTGATGCTCCGGTTCATTCCATCGCTGCTGCAATCTTTTTGCCAAGAGATCAGATCCACTTTTTCCAAGACGTTGGTTACTGGCACGTACCTTTCCACAACTGTCCTATTGACAAAAACGTGAGGTTGGAGAACAAGTGCATGTGCAACCCGAACGAGGACTTTACATGGAAAGGTTACTCTTGTGTGCCCAAGTTTTTTACCGTGAACAACCTCGCCAGACCAAAGGGATGGGAGAACTACGCGTGATTTATATGTGAATGGATATTCTCAGTTCTTTTGATGACGACTGTTGCAACACGCACGCGACATGGAAAAGTACACGTCGTGCACGAATCAACGTTGACGCACGCGTTTTACCGCGGTGATGAATTACCGGAAATGGAAGTGGCACAGTTGGTAGAAATTTGTGGCGTAGAGCCAAACAGTCAAGAAATTCTTCAGAACTAAAAAACAAATGCACTGACCAGCTTCTGAATTTAGAAGATTGCCTATTGATTACTTATGTCACACCGCCAATTCCAACCAATGACTCACGCGAGATAGCATGCATCTTGCCGCATATAAAAAGAGCATTTTTTTCCCTTCTTCCCTTTTTTTATTTTTTTTTTTCACACACACTCCGACATACAATGTCCAAAGGTAAAGTTTGTTTAGCATACTCTGGTGGTCTAGACACCTCTGTTATTTTGGCATGGTTGCTTGAACAAGGCTACGAAGTTATTGCATTCTTGGCCAACATCGGTCAGGAGGAAGATTTCGATGCTGCCAGAGAAAAAGCTTTGAAAATTGGAGCTTCCAAGTTTGTTGTTGCCGATGTGAGAAAAGAGTTTGTCGAGGAGATTCTTTTCCCCGCTGTCCAGGTCAATGCCATCTACGAGAACGTCTACCTTCTGGGTACTTCTCTTGCGAGACCAGTTATTGCCAAGGCACAAATCGCTGTTGCCGAGCAAGAGGGCTGTTTCGCTGTGTCTCATGGATGCACGGGTAAAGGTAACGACCAGGTTAGATTCGAGCTTTCCTTTTACGCGCTCAAGCCCGACGTGAAAGTGATTGCACCATGGAGAGATCCAGTTTTTTTCGAGCGTTTTGCTGGTAGAAACGATTTACTCGACTACGCTGCCCAAAAGGGTATCCCAGTAGCTCAGACCAAGGCCAAACCATGGTCTACCGACGAGAATATGGCTCACATCTCTTTTGAGGCCGGTATTCTAGAGGACCCGAACACGACTCCACCAAAGGACATGTGGAAGTTGACTGTAGACCCTACCGACGCACCAGACACCCCTGAAGACTTTAGCGTGGTGTTTGACAAGGGTAAACCATCCAAGATTGTTCTCGCAGATGGGAAGGAGGTTACCGACCCTGTGGAGATCTTTTTGACCGCCAATGCCATTGCTAGAAGAAACGGTGTGGGCAGAATCGATATCGTTGAAAACAGATTTATTGGAATCAAATCTAGAGGCTGTTACGAAACTCCAGGTCTCACCATCTTGAGAAACACTCACATCGACTTGGAAGGTCTCACTGTAGACCGTGAGGTGCGGTACATCAGAGACTCTTTTGTCACGCCAACGTATTCCAAGCTTCTTTACAACGGGTTGTACTTTACTCCGGAGTGCGAGTATGTTCGTTCGATGATTCAGCCGTCGCAGAACACGGTCAACGGTGTTGTGAGAGCCAGATGCTACAAGGGTTCGCTCTCGATTCTTGGAAGATACTCTGACAGTGAAAAGCTGTACGATGCCACGGAATCATCGATGGATGAACTGACCGGTTTCCAACCCCAGGAGACCAGTGGATTCATCACTGTGCAGGCCATCAGAATCAAGAAATACGGTGAGAATGCCAGAGAAAAAGGTACTCCTCTGACTTTGTAATAATTAAGCGTATATGCTGAGCAATATATTTAATCAAGAGCATATGCAGAGCGACATTACATCAAGATCAAAGAAAGAAGGATATTTAAAAGTTCTATACAACAAAGATCATCAATCATAAGAAGTACTCATTCCGTTGCGTTTTGGTAGGGTTTGCCTTTTGAGTATCATCAGGCACAGCGGAGAAAATGCGGAAATTCACATCGAGCTCGTTACTTACATTCATCACACTGGCAACGTTACCGCATCTGTAACAGTAGTTTGGTGCAGACCACACCGTGACAACATCCTTCTCTTGGAAATGATATTTGAAGCCTTCCATCACCAGCTGGTGCGCTCTCGCAATCAACTGGAGGTTGTTTATATAGTTGAACTCACGAGCCACTTTTGACCCAAATAGCCAACCAGCACCACGAGGTGATACAGCCCATGTGTCAACGTTATCCGGGTCGGACCAAACAAGATCACAAAATCCACCCTCATGGGGTACTTCTTGTGCTCTGCTCAGTACACGAATCTGATCGAGCATGCGAATCTCCGGAGAAAGACCTCCGTGAATACACAGGATCTTCCCGTCAATTATGGCACTAAGTGTGAGAAAATCGAAAACCTGGCAACAGTACTTCCACACCGTAGTGGACCCATACTTGTTAAGGCATTCTTCGTAAAAGCCGTAAACCTGCGTAATCTGACGGGATTCGTGATTGCCCCGAACCAGCGTTATGTTCTGTGGGAACTTGACCTTGAGTACCATAAGTAAAGTGAAAGTCTCAAGTGAAAAGTAACCACGATCAACGTAGTCTCCTAGAAAAATGTAATTTGTGTTAATTGAAGATGATCCTGTCGTTGGGAAACCTCCAGATATTTTGAATAGCTCGAGCAAATCATGGAACTGTCCGTGGATATCGCCACATACCGTGACAGGGCTCTGAACTGGTTGGATATTACTTTCCTCCATCAGCAGATCCTTCACCATTTCACAAAGAAGTTTCATCTCATTTTCGCTGAGTACTTTGCATTCTTTAATGTCCTCCAACCATTGGTCCGGGCCTCGTTCCACCATCTCGTTGCCTATCGAGCTTCACCTCCAAACACCAAATAGTAGGTGCACGACCAGCCTTTCTTCGCGATGAGTGTCGGTAGAACAATGAATACACAGAAGAATCCATGCGTAAAATCATGAGCCCAAATTTCTGTAGATGTGTGAATATATCTAGTGGTACTCTCGCCATTTACATTTGAAACATCCGCCGTCTAATTGAGAATAGTTTATTCTATCGCGCAGCGAAATCTCTGTCGATCTTTTTCTCACTTGTCAGCTTGGAAGCTGTAACGGGGCGAGTTGTTTTGACTCCATTCCATGAAATAGTAAAACGTGGCTTCTCATCAACTGTCATCACCACTAACAATATCAGATCTATTTGTCTCGTTTCATGGGGGTTATTTTCACCCAGAATTAGGGAAAAACATTGCATGTATGCAGCTCTGGCTTCTACATCATTTTGAGGTCTCTACAATACATAAGTATGTCGTATTTACTCCTTGTCTAATAGGAAGATACTGGTCGAGCTATTTTAGAAACGACAGTAAACAACAAGGAATAAAGTGATCCACTGGTGTAAGGCTGGCGATCGGCACAAGACTGCATGTTATCCGCTTCACCAACCCCACAAGCGGATATTTCGGAAATTCCAAAAGAGTACGAATCGGATAATGATCTAGCTAAAAATTATAATGGCTCCCTTTCACCGTCTACTACTCCAAGTGAACCGGAGGATCGGGTTTTTGCACCTTTGGATGTTCCGATTCACAGAAGGGTTCAGACGCTTGTAGTGTTGTGGCACACTTGCACGATACCTGTTTTTCTAACGATTTTCCTTGTCGCGCTCTCTTTGCCCGTTTTCTGGCCATTTTTGATCACTTACTTGCTTTTTTTCTATCTCGGTGACAATACTCCCAATGATGGCAGTGCCGGTTCTAGGAGGAGTCCCTGGCTACGTTCGAGAAAGATGTGGAGATACTTTAACGAGTACTTCCCAATCACGTTGCACAAAACTTTTGATCTCGAGCCAACATTCACCGATCAGGAATCGGCTCAGCTTTGTTATGGTTGGCCGTTTGCTCTCGCTCCTCTTAGCTGGCCAGTGAAAATGCTCAGAAAATTGAAACTCATTTCTCCGAAAATGAGAACGGTGAAAAAAGAGGTGAAAACTGGGCCTCGTTACATATTTGGGTACCACCCTCACGGAATTATTTCAATGGGAGTTACCGGGTCGTTTGCTACAAACGGTGCAGGGTTCGATAACATGTTCCCTGGAATCAGAGTATTCCTTCTCACCCTCGTTTCCCAGTTTAGGATCCCCTTTTACAGGGACTATCTGCTGGCGTTAGGCATATCGTCTGTGATGAGGCGCAATGTAATGGAACTAATCCGTAACAATCAATCAGTTTGCATCGTCGTGGGTGGAGCGTCTGAGTCGCTGCTAGCTCAGCCGGGGAACAACGATATAGTTTTGCACAAGCGTAAAGGTTTTGTGAAAATTGCGTTAGAACTTGGTGATGTGTGTTTGGTGCCCGTTTATGGATTCGGCGAAACGGACATTTATAACGTGTTCAATCCATGTATGGTGAAAAACGAGAAAACTGTCAGGGGCAAATTGGGCTCTGTCTTACACAGCCTGCAGGTTTGGCTGAAAAACACAACAGGGTTCACCGTGCCATTGTTTCACGCTCGAGGCGTGTTCAACTACGATTTTGGGCTTTTACCTTTCAGAAAACCCATCCATATCGTTGTCGGACGTCCAGTGAGGGTGCCTTTCATCACGAACCCGACTCAACAACAGATTGACTATTATCACGATCTATATGTCAGGGAACTTCAGCGGCTGTTTGATGAGAACAAGGAAAAGTATTTGAGCAATGGCTCCTCCCAGCTCAGAATCATCGAGTAACCTTAAGGACATTAAAATTTTCTATCTAGCTTGAATCTATTGTAACAAATACACGATTATCTTGAGAGTCTTCTCGTTAATAACGAATGGTTTTCCACAAAAATTTCGACTGGCGACTGCACATCTACCCATTCGACAATAGGCCGGTCATAACTGATTCTGTTATGCCAAAAAATCGAAGAACTTGCAAAATCACGACAATAATCCAGAACTGCAATGACGCTTACCTGAAATTTCTAAAATGTGTTTCCTTCAGCTATTTATGGGAGTCACTCCAAACCAAGTTTTGCAGTTTTTTCTGGTCCCATTTTATGTCGACTAAAATAATTTCTGCCACCGGGTGAATACAGATATGAGGATGGAAGCGAGGGAACTGTATCCATCTGTTTTTCAAGCCCTAAATGAATCACAGTATCAAGCTTCCACTGCAGATCCTCATCGTCCTCTTCAGGTCATTGCTGGCCCCGGCACAGGAAAGACAAAGGTTCTCACAAGTCGCGTAGCATACTTGCTACTGATAGAGAAGCAAAACCCATCGACCGTGATTGTGACCACTTTTACGAAAAAGGCAGCAAAAGAAATGGTGGAGAGGTTGCGGTTGATGCTGGAACCATACAATATTGACGTGTCAAAACTCATTATAGGCACATTCCACAGCATCTGCGCCCGTATACTGAGGCGGTATTCGCCAGCCGCTGGGGTTGATCGATCCTTTAAAATTGGTGACGAAAAAGACTCAAACACTATACTTCAGAAAGTGATTATGCAGATGGATAGTAATTTCTTGCTTCAGCTGGAAAAGCTCGATAATACAAAGGGCACTAATCGTTTCTTACCCTTGACGAAAAACGGATCCAAGCTGAAAGGATACGACTTAACCAAGGTGAAAAGGCAAATCTCGAGGCTGAAATCTCAAGGTTGGTACGCAGAAGATTACAAGAGGCAAGTCCCACATTTCAATCATCAGGTGTATGAGATCTACAAAAAATACCAGAATTCTTTGTCAAAGCACAACATTATAGATTTCGATGATTGCCTTCTCTTGACATACAAATTACTCGAGAAAGACGGGGACTCTGTATTACCGAAAACCACTCACGTCCTCGTAGATGAATTTCAAGACACCAATTACATCCAATTGAAGCTAGTTCATTTTTGGGGCAGATGCAACAGAGAAAATCCCGTATTTACTGATAACGTGACTGTTGTAGGTGATCCTGACCAAAGCATCTACGGGTTTAGACATGCCGCGGCACAAAATTTCCAAAAAATGGTGGAATTCTATTCTCAAGGTAAAAGCTGCCAGATTGTTCCACTGACGCAGAACTATAGGTCTACCGCGGGCATATTGGCCCTGTCCGAGGTTTTAATGGAACAACAGAGTTTACAACGACAACCAAAGCAGCTTCAGTCACAACTTCTGTTCGATGCTCCAATCGAGTTCAGGGAATACACAAGCCAGAAAAGGGAAGCGGAAAACATTGCCGACCGAATCAAAAATTTGATCTCACTCCCGGGAAAAGTGTTTTCCTATAACGATATAGCCATTCTCATTAGGTCAGCGTTCCAGGCTCGTCTCTTGGAACAGGAGCTCGTGAACGCACACATCCCGCATAAAGTGCTACAAGGGAGAGCGTTCTGGGAGTTGAAAGAGATTAAGACAATGACTGACTACCTGCGTGTGGTTATATCCGATAAAGACTCATTGGCTATAATGAGAACCATCAACGTACCATCGAGAGGAATTGGGAACAAGTCAATGGAGATCATTGAACATGAAATGGATGCATATGAAGGCACCGAGGTTTTTAAGCTCTTTGAAAAACTGATCTCAGAAGGCGCATCGCTACCGAAACGGATCTTAACAGCTCTTTCATCGTACATGAAAATCATCAGAGAGTGTAGATGTATGCTTGAGCAAGCGGGGGACTCGGAACAAGAAAAAATTGCGCGGGTGTTCGACTATCTCGTGAACGAAGCGCAAGTGACTAACGTCAAAAAGGCAACCGAATCGGAGTCTGAGTCATGCCAAGAGAATCTTGAGGAACTAAAAACACAACTGATTAATTTTGAAGTGCCAGATAACGCGATTGACGACGAGAACATGTCTTCTAATACTTCACTTTTAGAAAGCTTCATCGACTGTGTAGATCTTTACGAGGCAGCCCAAGAAAAGGACCAAAAAAGCGTGGATTTTGTATCAATAACCACGGTGCATGGCTCAAAGGGGCTCGAATGGCCCATCGTGTTTATTCCAGGACTATGCGACGGCATTTTCCCATCCGTTCACTCTCTCAACACAAAAGGGCCCTCGCACTATCCTGAAATGTACACCGACGAAGAGAGGAGATGCCTCTATGTCGGGTTTACGAGGTCGAAACTGCTGCTTTTCCTGAGCTCTTTCAAACAGAGATCTAGCGGGCCTGGGATGTTTGAAGAGATGGGGAAATCAAGGTTCATATCACCGCTCGTGAAAGCGCTGGGGGAAAAACTAGATTTGTACCAAGCTCATCATGCACCCTTGGTTTGCAACCTTTACAAGTTTAAGAAAATAGAGATGCCAAGGAACTTTCCATTTGTCCATTCCGTGACGCATGGATTCCAATACGCTTCCGGGAAAAGAAGAGCACAGCAAGTTACAGCTTTCGAAAGTTTCCAATCTGCCAAAAAGACATCGTTTGGTAACTTGCGTGCTATTGTAAAGGATGAACCAGCACCTAAAGAGCCATCCATAGCACCCGTTTACCGGCCGCTGAAAAAGAGCAAAGCGAGACGATTGGGAGTCGGCCGACCAAAGAATTGGTTGAAATGATTCACGTTTGCTCTCTCAGAAATTTGCCTTTGTGTTTGTCATTAAAGCGTATCATCTCCGCCAGCTTCGTATCCTTAAATGAGAAATTCTCGTCAAGCTTACAGAACGAATGCGTGAGCAGTTGTTGCGCCGTGGGTCTCTTTTCAGGATCCACGTGGAAACACTGTCTAATGAAATCTTGCCCATCGTCAGAAACAAACTTGAGTGTATCCTCGGGGATAGGCGGAGCAAGTTTTGTTTTCCCAAGTTTGTAAATGGCACCTATAGCTTCTAGGTTGGACCATGGACGTCTTCCTGCAAACATCTCTAGAACCACGCAACCAAGAGACCAGATATCCACTTTTGCGCTGTATCCTTGTCTCTTGTTTTCTACCTCATTATCGATCACTTCAGGTGCCATCCAAAAAATCGTTCCTTGCATTGACATCTCTGCATCGTTGGCGTAGATGTCATTGCTTCGTTTGGAGATACCAAAATCCGAAATCTTGCACACACCGTCAATTTCCAATAACAAGTTATCAGCCTTCAAGTCCCTGTGGAGAATTCCGCGAGAATGCAAATATGCCAGCCCCTTGAGCACCTGGAGAGTTAGGAACCGAATCAAATCCTCATCAAATCGCCCATACATTCTTAGACATGATCCAACAGATCCTCCTGCAACGTACTCTAGGAAAAGTGAATAAGTTTCCTCTTTCTGTTCGAATCCGAGATATTGCACAATATTTAGATGATCGAGGTCTTTCATGGTTTCCACTTCAGAGTGCATGGCATTAAGTACTTCCATCACGTGCTTGCTTTGGCTCGTATTGCGTGGAACGCTAACTTGTTTAACCGCCATCATCTCTCCTGTGGTGACGTTAAGAGCCAAGTGAACAGATCCAAACGTGCCTTTCCCAATGAGTTCACCTTTAACCCATGCAAACATCTTGTACTCACCTCTGTGATTTTTCAACTTACTCACACACCCATTTTTCACTTCGTCATTGGTTACCTCAACAACCTTCTGCCCCCACATCTTGGTTGATGTCCTTCTCAACAGAGGCTGAGGGCTGTTGGTGCCTCTTGTCTTTTCAGATAACTTTTTCCTCTTTTCATTCGCCTCCTTAGCTACTCCGCGAATGGTCTTCATCCGGTGGTTCATCTTTCCACAGTTGGAAGGAACGTGTAGCACGTCATCTGATGACACAAACGTGTCAGCGCTCGAAACTTTGCGGGCGATCGGGGGTCGTTCAGTCTTTACTGGGGAAACCTCTTTTATAGGGGATATTGGCGAGTTGGAAGGACTATCTAGGATCGGCCGATCCAAGTCGGTATTCGGGAAGAAGAGCTCCAAATTATCCAAAACAACTTCAGCTGGAGGTCTCACAGGCATAGATAAACCACGCTTGAGAGGCGGTTGTTCACTTTTCATGGGCTTTTTTGCAAAAAAATCGTCCTCTCCATCGGAAGATTCGCCGCTTAATTCTGGAGCATCTACAAAACTCATCGTAGAAAACTCTTCTGTCTTGCTCGCAGGTGTCCTTTGGTTTGATTGGATATCAGAGATCCCCTCATATGGTTCTGGGACCAACGAGTTAGATGAACCCGGAGTAAAAGGTGAGATGAGCAAGCCTGGATCTTCCGATATGGGCGTAACCACACTTGGGCGACGCCCTTGAATAGGAGGAGGTAGTACGGAATTCGTTGGAGGACCCTCCTTCGGTGTCACTATTTGAGGTAGCTTGGCTGTTTTTTTCATAGAACTCCTTCTAGTTAGGGAGGCCTGGCGATCCAGCGGAGGAGGAGGAGGTGATCGCTTAGCAATAAACGATGTCCTGTCATAGGGGGATTCACGTTTCCTGTCGAAATCTATCTCAGACCTTATGACTTTGAAAGCGTTCGCTGCTGCCTTTTTATTAGGGTCACCAGTGAAGAGTTTTGGGAAATCTTTTGAAGCGGTTGATACGATGGAAGTGGGATTGGAACTAGCATCGGAAACTGCAGGATCATCTGTTTTCTCTGGTATCACAGGCACATTTGACTTGAAATTAATATAGTCGACCGGCTCTTTCAGTCCAAGCAGGTACTGAGGGGTGGCCGGGTATGGTTTACCTTCCTCTGAACCTTCGAAAGATTTAGTGGTGGACAATTTGGTGGAGATAGAGCGGAGCGGGGAGTTATTGTGTATTTTGACAAGAAATTTGCATTCGGGAAACTTGTGCTTGCACAGTGTGTCAATAGTGTGTTCTCTCAAGCATTCTCCTTCGTCACAACCAAAATCTGTCAGGTAGAATGAGCATATAGAAAAAGGTGGAATTTCGAGCTCCTTTAAAACACGCAGTTTGAATTCCCTCGCACAGGTGGCGCCATCAACGGCAACTGGGAAAAAGCAGTGATTATCTTTGGTCACCAAGACAAACTTGTTGCGAGAACGCACTATCGGTTTGTACTTTGTTTCAATGTACGACGCTGGCTTATCGTTCTTAAGGTCCAGTTTGCCTTCAAAGGATTTCTTTTTTTCTTTAGCAGTGGTCGCTGGTGGTTTTTTCCTGAATTTATTCAAAAGCCCATTTCGTTCGTCGGCTCTGAAAACCGGGGATGCAATTTTTTCGACGGTGTTTGATATTTTGTTCGTTTTCTTATGCTTCTCACCAATGTCTGTGGTGGTGGTGAAGAGACTACTCAAAAGGGATGATTCGCTCGAGCTGGATTTGTGATGCTTTTTGAAAAAGTTTGTGGTGAACAGCGGTGATGACGGAGATGCTTTCCCACCGAGCGTATATCCCGAAGAATTTTCAATGGTTGAATTGGGACGCGGTGGCAGCTTGGCTTTGAGTTCCGATTTCATTGGTCTCGGGTATCGTATTTGGTCGCGCGATTGTTGATGCGATTTTTTCAGAGAGCTAAGAGAGCTTGTGAAAGATATTGCAGAGGATGCTGAAGAGTTGACATCTTTTGTACCTGACGACGACTTGCCATGCGTTTTACGCAAAAGATGTATAAAGCGAGACGGCGATGAGTCATGGCTGAAGTCGAGTTCGTGGTGATATTTTTGTAAAGTTGAGTAGTTTTGTAAAGCTAGGAAAGTATGACCTTGCAGATTTCTTTTCTTGACCAGTTGAATCCACGAATCATTGAATTGATATAGTTTGAGCCAAGTTATCACGTTGTCCATAGTCCACTCCTCTGTTTTAGCAGGGTCCCACGATATAGACACCTGTCTAGATTTTGGTGTAATCTTGGGTGAGGGAATGGTAAAATGACCCACAGAGTGGTGCTCAGTGAAACTGAAAGATTCGTCAGCATCGCTCGATGCACCATCTTTCTCGCTGTCCTCAGGGATATCCTTCACATCATCCCTAGTGTACTTCTTTGTGTCATTTTTCGAGCTGCTGGCGCTTGAAGATCTAGCGCGCTGACCTACGGACAGCTGTGAGTCGTTTTTCTTGCCTCTCGAACCACGACTTTTAGATCGAATTTTTAAAGGAGGATAAGGTGAGTTTGAGTCTTTTGAATTTTGGATTCTAAAATTCAAAGCTGAGGCATTGGATATTTCTGAAGGTATTTCATTATACAAGAGTTTTGGTAGTTCCTCCATTATATATTTATATACAGCGTGGCGGATGGGATTATTTAATACAAAGTTCAGAGATTCGTAGAACCGTTAGATCGTGTTTTACCGGTACACGGCGAACATGTCTCTGTCTTCTTTTAGTAATTTCTTTTACGTAATATGGTTGTTTGGTCTTCTCTATCACTGTAGCCTTGATAGAATAAAGCTTTGAATCGATGGGCTCTGCAGCGTAAATATAGTTCCGGGACCCTATAGACGTCACGTCGTTAAACTCGAGAGTATCTCCTATCTCAGCATGTTTCATTCTAAAGGGTAGAAACACTTTATCACCCTCAGTGATGAGATACGGTCTGTTGTGAATACGGATCGTAGCGTACAGGTCCTTTTCATACTTGAGTGGTTGCAAATCTGCTAGTTTGGCTGTTACCTGTTTTATATTGGTTGCATTGCAAAGCGGGTTGACCGATGAGAAGCATCTTTTCCCGATAGTGAACATTTTCCCGATGGTGAACATAGTAAAAATCCGTTGGTTCGAGTCGAACCTTGTTAGTTTTAATATGACAAAAAAATGTCTGTATTTCCCCGCGACTCTGTTCTAGAAATCGTACTTCTAGCTGATAAATTCATAAAAGATGTAATAGCAAAATAATCTAGTCATTATAAACTCCAGGACGTAAGGAAACTCAATCGTTCTCTTTCAAGACGTTTGGTTAGTTTATAGTGATCAATCTTTTGACGTTGCAGATGCAATGCGTAGTA